>JAOPSE010000009.1:138751692-138871691 GCA_029449295.1 Zea luxurians | reverse complement strand
TAATTTTATCTATACCATGTTTGTTTGTATTGCTACGACTAGCGCGAGGACTCGTGTCATCTGAAAAGCAAGTTGGTACCTGGAATCTCAAGTGCCAGGCAAGTTGTGCCCTTGATTCACTTTTGTTACCCAATAATGTTCTTTATAATCATTTACCATGCATAGGCATAATTTTGATGGGACCCGATAGGTTACCCTAGATTGTTTATCTCTTTACCTTGCTATCCCTGAATCACTTGGGTAGTTTTGCTATTGCTCTACATGGTTTTGGGATAGTATTTCATTATATCCATGTTCCAGTTATTTTGTTATTCTATTCATGTTCATGTCAAGATCATTATATTATTATTAATTGGAACATGGAGCTTAACTTGAGAAACACGTGCCACCACAAGGGAGGAATGAGACCCCTTGGCTGACTAATTAGGAAAGCTAGTGGAAGACTACCTTACCCGAAAGGGGCAAGGGAAGTAGGGGAGTTGCATGCAAGGAGGTTCTTGGGTCGATTTTGCTGCGATGGCGGTCGGACGGGGGATTCTTGCAAGTGCTCTTCCCATAAACTGTAGCGGGTTTTCGGAAGCTAGTGGAACTTTGTAAAGGCCTCGTAGTGGATCCCTAGCCATTCACCTTGGTAGTGTCTAAGGGCCTAGCTAACCCTGGCGACATGGGAAACACGACTTGTGGGTAAAGGGTACAACCTCTGCAGAGTGTAAAACTGGTATACTAGCCGAGCTCACGGTCATGAGCGGCTCAGGACTCTCCGATGATTAAATTATGGAACCTAAATTCAATTTGTCATTTGCATATGCATGGGATTATTTATTAATTTTGTTCTATTATTTTATTATGGTTTGGTATTTACTTACACTTAGTAACTGCTAATAAAATTTTGACCAACTTATAAAAGCAATGCTCAGCTTTAACCCCTATTGTTGACAAGCCTTACACTTCATGAACTTCCCACCTTTGGTGAGTTCATGTCAATTATTCCCCACAACTTGTTGAGCGATGAACATGTGTGAGCTCACCCTTGCTGTCTCACACCCCCCCACAAGAGAAGAACAGGTGGTTCAGGAGGAGCCACGTATCGAGGAGTTCGATTCAATCTAGGTGGCGTTTCTCAGTTGACATTGGCGCCGACGATCCTTAGTTCGTTTTATATTTATCTTTTATTTTGTAATAAGACTTCCGCTATGTAATAAGTACTCTGATTATTGTGACATTTATCTCTATACACTCTGTTATTATATATGTTGTCTTCTTGGCGCATGTATGAGATGCACCTAGCTTTGTTCCTTAAAGCCCGGGTGTGACACCGGGTTTCTCAAGACCAGAACGGGTTCACTCCAATCGAGAGCACAAATACACCACCGTCTAGCCTCTTGCCACAGAGGGTACACGCTACTCTCGCCATCTCTCCGCTCCCATTGCATGGTGGCCTTTCTAGTATTGGTCCGATCGAGGCAAAGCTTACCCATGACGAGGCATGTGGCCAGTTAAAAGGTCCTCTAGCAGCAAGCCTACATCGACACAGTCCTTAATCGACTCAGACGGAGACACTATACCGAGACTTCCTTCTCGTGCAAGTCACCCGCTCGGTCTTGTCTTTATCATTTACAACCCAAAATTTGGTACCTGACAGACGTACATTTTTTTCCGACGTCGAACCCATCATGGCCATGATGGATTCACCATCAAGTCTTTTCTTTGAAAACCTCCCACCCCATATGAAGCATCATCTTTGTTTAAAACAAAACATTGTTTTTCTAAGGCAAGATTAAGCATCAGAAAACCTTTAAATAAAATAGGTATCAAGGAATGGTAAACAGTTCCAAGGAAGGAAATGCAACAATTGTTTAGCACTCAACTCCTATCACCTAATGCATCATCTCAAGTGATAAAGAGTTTAAAACAACAAGGAAAGGGGTAATGCACCGGGGCTTGCCTTGTGTTGTAGGAGGCTTCGGATCTGTCCCACAGATATCAAAGTAGAAGTTGTTCTCGACAGGTGGAATTCCAGCTTGCGGGGCAATTTCTTCTTCGACTACCACTTCTTCTTCGTTTTCTATACATAACAATACATATACATGAATGCTCATGTGATGCTATGAATATGCAGTTATAATAGAAACATACTAAGTTGTATCTTGAATACAACTTTCCTTCATGGTACCCACTAGTCACTAGAGTTTCCTAGGTTAGTACTCTATTAGGGTTAGGCACTTATATCCTTAGAAGCTAGTATCTTGGGTTTGGGACCAAACAATGTCCAAAGCATGCCAAACTTTACCGAAGGGCTTTAATCATCAAACCAAGCTTACCCAAAAAGTTTTATTATTTTTGGAGCTACCAAATTAATTCTAAAATTATAAAAAGCTAGGTTTAGGCATCTTTAAATTAATTCTAAAAAATCTTGGAACTATTTTTATTAAATAATAGATGAATTTAGGAGTCTATAAAATTATTTTCACAATTTTACCATTTTCTAGAATTTCTTATAGATTTCCAAGCCTGGCAGAAAAAGGAAAAAGGAAAAGGATGAATAGTACTGGGCTGAATTTAGCCCGAATCAGCCCACGTCCAGGCAAACGCGCCCGCACTAGCAATCTTGCGCAGAGACCCTCGGTGATTTCAATAACTGGAAAAGAATCCCTGGGACTTTTCCTTTGTCTCACTGACGTTTGCACTAAGGCCCCTAGACTTCTATTTCTTTGCAAGACCAAGTCCCTGATGGTGAATGACGGCGTGTGCTCTCCAGTGAACTCGTAGCGGCCGTAATATGCAATAATCTGTGCCCTAATATGGTCTATGCCTAATTCAGAACTTGGCGATCCACTAGGAATCACTAATTTAACCCGAACGCTGCCCTAAAGCTCAGTCCACGTGCAACCGCGGAGCTTGAGACAGTCCCGACGTGTTCCCGACGACACAGTACAACAACACACAAATTGGGAGCACATTAAGCTTCTACAATGTACCAGGGCTCAAGAACGGCAGCTAGGAAGCCGGGTGGAGGGACAGGACAGTGGGTTGATGGAGGAGGTGCTCACGGCGGCGTGGAGAGTGGTTTTGGGGGAAATTCCAAATTAGGGCGCTATGGTGGACGATTGGGCGCGAGGACTGGTTCACTAGGTTCGTAACAAGTAGACGGAACAGGCCAAGTCATCAATTTATAGAGGACGGCCGTGAGGAGGGCGAATTTGGACGGGGAAGCGCTCGCAGTGAGATGGGGGAAGAGTCACCGGAGGTCACTAACATGGCGCTCACTGGCTAACTATCTACGGCGGTCACTGTCGAGTCCTTACAACTTGCGACGACATGGTGAATTGACTACGGCGTGGCGCAATCATGGCGAACGGTGATCTCCACGGCGATGACCATCCGACCACGTCGCATGGCCATCAAGTGCATCCGATAAGCCCCTGCCTGTGACCAAATCCACCCCCTGCTAGATCTTTTACTCCCCCGTGGTTATCCACTTCACGCCGAGCACGAATCGTGACGGCCGGCGTGAATCTATGTGTGGGGGTCACCGGTGGCGAGGTGCAATGTATCTGAAGATTTTCTTCGTCACTGTACCATCGCGACCGTTCATCAGAACACCTGACAGAGCAACTTGCAGGGCTTTGACCGCAAATTTTTAAGTGGCAACTCACTAATTCGTCTATAGCAAAATTGTTGTCCAATGTACGAGCTACAACTTTGTTACAAAGATCCTGCACAAACATCCACTAAATCCCCCACAATTCGATCACAAAGTTCATCCAATTTCACACTACTTGAAAATCCTCCAATGTAAAAGTTGTTTGGTTTTTGATGTTCTACCACTTTGATATATACACTTTGGTCCAAAAGTGCCTAGAATTTAAAATCACCATATAGGCACAAATTAGGGTTTCCAAGGTTCCATTTAGGGTTTTGGGTGCTTTAGGGTTTTTGTGCCACTCAAATCCATCAAACTTAATCTCTTGTGAACATTTCCAATAACCTTTGAGGTATTACTTATTTTGGCTTCACATTTACCCATATGCCCTAATCCTAGGGTTAAGTACCCTACTCTAGGGTTAAGAAGTACTTCAAGACATCACATCACATTTGTTTTGAAGTTTTAGCCTAGTAGATGCATTCTAGGTGTAACAAACATCATGACATGCCAATTCATATGATGCCATGCTCAAGTTTTAGTTATAGTAACACCAGGGGTGTTACATCCTTCCCCCCATAAAAGAATCTCATCCTGAGATTTAAGCCCCTAGGGTAATTAATGGAAAAGGAAACACGTCACAACTTTATTTCCTTATTTTTCTTACAGAGCAGGTTGTGGTATGGAGCTTGTTCCAACTTTACAATAAGGTATGCAAATCTTTACAGGTACATGAAGCTAAAAGCCTAGGAAAATTTTTCTCTAAGAAATCTTGAGTTTCCTAGGTAGCTTCGTCTTCAGTATGTTGGTTCCATTGTACCTTATAGAACTTAAGAGTCCTTTTTCGAGTGATTCTGTCCTTTTGATCCAGAACTTGAATGGGATGTTCCAAATAAGTAAAGTCTGGTTCCAATGTAACATCCACCACATCTATGTTTCGATCAGGAATTTGAAGGCACTTCTTTAACTGGGATACGTGGAACACATTATGTACCGCAGATAATGATTTGGGCAGTTGAAGTCTATACACCACTGGTCCGCATTGTTCAAGAATGGGAAACAGGCCAATGTATCGGGGTGCCAACTTTCCTTTTACCCCGAACCGGTTAACACCCTTCATCGGTGATACTTTTAGGTATACATAATCCTTAACTTGAAAGACCAAAGGTCGGCGTCATTTATCCGCATAGTTTTTCTACCAAGCTTGAGCCTCTTTCAAGTGGTGTCTTATTCGTTGAACTTTTTCCTCTGTTTCTTTGACCAAGTCAGGCCTAAAAAACCACCGTTCTTCGGGTTCTAACCAATTTAAGGGTGTTCGGCATCGTTGTCCGTATAGTGCTTCAAACGGTGCCATCTTAATGCTTTCTTGATAACTATTATTATAGGAAAATTCTGCCAATGGCAGACAATCATCCCACTTCTGGGCAAATTCTAGGACACATGCTCGTAACATATCTTCAAGTATCTGATTTACCCTTTCAGTTTGCCCACTTGTCTGAGGATGATAAGCCGAACTGTGGAGTAATTTAGTACCTAAGGATTTATGCAGCTTACTCTAGAACTTGGATACAAATTGTGGTCCCCGGTCCGACACTATCGTCTTCGGAACTCCATGCAAACTGAGAATACGAGCAATGTACAGTTCTGCGTATGTAGCCACTGTATATTTCTCTTTGACGGGAAGAAAGTGGGCAGTCCTTTTAAGTCTATCAATTATAACCCAGATAGAATCAAATCCTTTAGTTGTCCTGGGTAACCCCACAATGAAATCCATACTAATATCTTCCCATTTCAAGGTTGGGATGTGCAAAGATTGTAATGGCACAGTAGCCTTCATATGTATCGCTTTGACCCATCTGCAAGTGTTACACCTTGCCACATAGCGTGCAATTTCAATCTTCATTTTAGTCCACCAATAATATTGCCTCAAGTCTTGATACATCTTAGTGCTTCCAGGATGAATGGAATATCAACTAAGATGAGCTTCGTCCAAGATTTGTTGGCGGACTTCAACATCTTTTAGCACTACTATGCTATCTTTAAACTATATTACTCCCTAATTATCCTTCCTGAAGCAATTTGCCTTGTTGTCCTCCATTTTCTCACGAATATACTTCATACCCTTATTGGTTCTTTGGGCATCAATAATCCTTTGTAGAAGAACTGACTCAAGCTTCAAATTCGTCAAGATTCCTTGTTGGATTATCCCCAGATTCAACCTTTCCATTTCTTGACATAAAGTGGTGTTAGGTGCTCTTACTGTAAGACAATGACAAAAAGTCTTGTGGCTTCAAGATTCCTTGTTGGCTTTTCTTGGGTGATAATGGATTTCCAAGTCATAATATTTGATTAGCTCAAGCCATCTTCTTTGTCTCATATTTAGTTCTGACTGGGTAAAGATATACTTTAAACTTTTGTGATCCGTATACAAATGGCATATATTCCCCAGCAGATAGTGACGCCAAATCTTAAGGGCATGAACGACTGCAGCTAGTTCTAGATCATGAGTTGGATAGTGTTCTTCATGACGGCACAGCTGTCTTAAAGCATAGGCTATCACTCGTCCTTCTTGCATCAAGACACATCCGAGTCCACTGCCTGACGCGTCACAATACACATCAAAGGGCTTTTCAATATCCGGTTGGGCCAAAACCGGTGTAGTGGTTAACAACACTTTCAGCTGCTCAAAGGCTTCGTTGCATTTCGAGGACCAATCAAATTTAGTATCATTCTTCAATAATCCCGTAATGGGTTTAACAATCTTGGAGAAATGCGGAATGAATCTACGGTAATAACCAACCAGTCCAAGGAAACTCCAAACTTGATGTACTGTAGTAGGTGAGTTCCATTCCAGGATATCCTTGACTTTGCTGGGATCAACCGCAATCCGTTTAGCGGACAATACATGTCCAAGAAACTGGATTTCCCCCAACCAGATCGCGCATTTGCTAAATTTGGCATTCCACTAATGTTCCCTTAAGCGCGTTAGCACGATCCGCAAGTGCTCTGCATGCTCCTCTTCGTTTTTGGAATAGATCAGAATGTCATCAATGAAGACCACCACAAACTTGTCTAACTCAAGCAGGAATACTGAATTCATTAAGTATGTGAAGTGGGCTAGAGCATTTGTTAATCCGAAAAACCTGACCGGATATTCAAATAATCCATACCGTGTGGTGAATGGGGTCTTGGGTATATCCTCGGGTTGAATACGGATCTAATGATAGCCCGATCTGAGATCAATCTTAGAGAATACCCGGGCTCCAGTAAGTTGCTCGAATAAAATATCGATCCGAGGAAGAGCATATTTGTTCTTGATGGTAACCTCATTGAGGGGTCTATAGTCCATGCACATTCGAAGTTTCTGATCCTTCTTCTTGATGAAGATTTCTGGACATCCCCACGGTGATGAACTTGGTCTGATGAACCCTTTCTCCAACAAGTCTTGAGTTCTGCCTATTCATTAGGTGGCATACGGTACGACCTTCTAGAAATAGGAGCCGTACTTGGCTTCAACTCGATCACAAATTCCATGTCCCTTTCTAGAGGCAATCTAGGCAAGTCTTCGAGAAATACATCCGAAAATTCACATACAATCGAAATATCCCGAATTTCTTGTACTATGGTCTCAAAAACTTGTCTAGATGCTTTGACTGGGACAACTATAGGGATGGACAATTGGACTTCTTGATGACCATAACTTAACTTAATGGTCCTTTGGTCCGTATTGATGATGGCTTTATTCTATGCTAACCAATTCATTCCTAGAATCACATCTATATCTTGCCCCTTTATAACAATCATGTTTGTAGGGAATTCTCGTTCGGCCAAGGTTACGGGTTTGTGGAAGGCTACTTCCTTAGTAAATATTTGGCCCCCGAGGTGAATGGATAACAAATCCCTCCCTTGATTTAGTGCAATGTATGCAATGTTTCTCCACAAAAGTCTTGCTTATGAAGGTATGTGATGCACCAGAATCGAAAAGGATAACTATTGGGTGGTTGGCAACGAGGAACGTACCCATCGTCACCGGGTTCGCCTTCCGGTGTAGTAGCCACCTAGGCATAATACACTCCTCCAGTTTTCTTCAAATTTTTGCCCGTTGAAGAGTTGGTCGTGTTCCCCTTTCCTTGATTTGAGTTCTTAGAAGTCTGCTGAAAGTTAGATTTGTTCTGCTTCAGATATGGGTAGTCCTTCATGAATTAATGTCCTGACTTTCCATAATTGAAGCAACCACTGGAGGAACTGGGAATGGCAGGGAAACGAGCACCAGGGGCACTCGGCTGATTGGTCGGGGCGGGGGCAGGAGTAGGACGAATAAATACGGGTTGTCTGAATGGATGTGTAGGTAGGCAAGGAGAAGAATGGTTTGGATTGAAAGGTCAGATTACCAACCTTGTTCTGTTTTCAGGCCCCTGAGTTGATCTTTCACTCGCATATCCTTTTGACTTTCCTTGTCCTGCATTTTTGGCTTCAACTGACAATGCTGTGCTTGCAACCCTGCTATATGTAAGGTCCAGACACATTGCCATCTTTCGCTGGAGTCTGTCATTTAGTCCCCTCATGAAGTAATTCTTCTTTTTCAAGTCTGTGTCCACTTGGTCAATGGCGTATTGGGAGAGGTGATTGAATTTATTGAGATACTGCTTTACAGAATCTCCCCCTTGCTTCAGTCGGATGAACTATTCCAGTTTCATTTGTAGCACTCCTTCCGGAACATAATGTTCCCTAAATGCCAGTTTGAACTCTTCCCAAGTGACTTGATGTCCCATAGGTTGGATGGCAGAAAAGTTTGCCCACCAAGTGCTGGCAGGGCCTCTTAACTGCTGAGCGGCAAATAGGGGCTTCTATATCTCGGTGCATTGGATTAGCCCCAATTTTTGTTCCATCACCCGCACCCATTCATCATCCTCCAAGGGTTCCTCCGCCTTCACAAAGAGCGGTGGACGGGTCTCAGAGAACTCCAGATAGGTGGCGTCGCGTGGTCCTTGTGGTTGACCTCTTCCTCAGGGTTGTTGAAATTGGTTTCCCGCCATTTCGCGTAGAAAGCGCGTGTTGTCGGTGGTGGCGTTGACCAAGGCAGCGATAGTCTCGGCCAGGGTAGGAGGTACAGGTGGCAGATTGAGAGTGTCCTCCCCGCCGTGGGATGTACCTGCCCCATCATGAGCACGAGTCCGGGATGGCATCTGAGGCAAAGAAACATTTGGAAATATAACATGCCAAACATACACCATCTTTATTACGTTGCTGAACTGTAATAATTATACATACTCCATTATACAACTCGACTTCCTTACTTATTTTACATAAGTACATTACTTAAACTATACTATTCTAATTTTCTTCATCCTTAGCTGCTTCACTGCCTGCTTCAGGAGACCGTTCATCTACAAGATTCATGGAAGGAGGGGCTTCAAAAAGGTCAATCCCCCATCAGATCCTCCATTTGCTGTTCCAGATGGTCCAGCTCCCATTGCTGCCACTTTGGGTGGCACGTTCGGGTGCATCCGATCATACAATACGTGCACTTCTTCTTGCAAGGTATTGCCGTACGCTTGCAGGTTTTCGAGGGATGCGCTAAGTTCTGCTACTCGAGCTAGAGCTTTGGCTTCACAATCCCAAGCAAAAGAGCGCGAGTTTACGACTCAGTCAATGGTCGTATCGCGTTCCATAATTTCATACTACAGGCGATTAACTTCAGCTGATAGTTCAGCAATGCGGCGACTATCGCGCGCACGCTCCTTACATCTATGGCGTAGTTCAGACCTGAGTCGTTCCACTCTGGCCTCCAAATCCCCGATAGGGTCGTTACTTCCACTGCTGCTTCCTTCATGCCTGGAGGCCAGCTGATGTCGAGACACACCATGAGGTCCAGTTGATTTGCGCTGGGTAGTCTTAGTGCACGCCATATCTCCATTAGAGGGGAAAAATTTATTTAGTATAGTTTAAACATGATGCATGCATAACCTAATAATTATGGGATCAATCTTTCATTGATCCCCTACTTCCTTACATATACTGCACTCTGTTACCCGGTTTTAAAAAGTGACAGCAGAAAGTGGTAAGATAAGAACGGAAGAATTTTCAAGGTAAGTATTTTAAAATTCTTTTGAAGTACTATGTAATGTCCAAAGAGATGAGTTTCACTCCGATACCAGCTGTCACAGAACCTCCCAAGGTATTAGGCCCTCCTACAGATGTCCTTGTCCTAAGGACCTTGCACAACCCTGTAGATGCACATAATCACTTGACAAGTTCGGTCATCTGTATCATCATCATATCGCCCAAGAGCGTCTCACCCATCACGCAGACATTACACACATAATCGGAGTAAGATTAAGCGGAAGGGTTACAATAACATAATTTACATTCACATATAAAATATAAGGAGAGTATTTATTACAACGCCGGGTGTCTGAGTGCATAACATAATATTACATACAGGGAGGTAAAACATCCTCCCACCAACAAGTTCACCGATTTGCCTCCTCCTTTGGCACCACCTTCGAGTAGAAATAGCAAAACTCGGTTGTGTCATCACCTACAACAACATGGGTTCAAAAACCCTGAGTACGGAGTGTACTTTCGCAAGTCTTACCCGACAAAGGAAAAAGATTTCTCAAAGATATGCTGTCTTGTGGGATTCAAGGTAAGCTTATCAAGAAACAATGACTCTGTTTGCAGAAATGCTTACTAACAGTGGATCCTTAAAAATCCAGTTTTATTATTAGATTAAGTCATTACCTGTATCTAGAGTTCTTTCTATCCTAGTTCAGGCACTTAGCCTATGCTAGCCATCTTTTATCAACCCTTTACTTCACTGGATTGCTACGTGTAGGGCAGTGACCAAGTCTTCATGTCCGAGAAGTAGCGGCGATCCGAATTGATTAATACCCAGCTAGGGATCTCCAACCACACGACATATTTAGCACTCAACCCTTGCATATGTCAACTCGCCACCGGGTTTCTCAAGACCAGAATGGGTTCACGACAACCGAGAGCACAGATACACCACCAACCAGCCTCTTGACACAGAGAGTACATGCTACTCTTGCCATCTCTCCACCCCCATTGCATGGTGGCCCTTCTGGTATTGGTCTGACCGAGGCAAAGCTTACCCAAGACGAGACATGTGGCCAGTTAAAAGGTCCTCGATCCGCAAGCCTACATCGACATGGTCCTTAATCAACTCAGACGGAGAGACTACACCAAGACTTCCTTCTCGTGCAAGTCACCCGCCCGGTATCGTCTTTGTCATTTACAACCCAAAATTTGGTACCTGAAAGAGGTACATTTTTCCGATGTTGAACCCATCATGGCCATGATGGATTCACCATCAAGTCTTTTCTTTGAAAACTTCCCATCCCATATGAAGCATCATCTTTGTTTAAAACAAAACATTTTGTTTTCTAAGGCAAGATTAAGTATCAGAAACCTTTAAATAAAACAGGTATCAAGGAATGGTAAACAGTTCCAAGGAAGGAAATGTAGCAATTGTTTAGCACTCAACTCCTATCACCTAATGCATCATCTAAAGTGATAAAGAGTTTAAAACAACAAGGAAAGGGGTAATGCACCGGGGCTTGCCTTGTGTTGTAGGAGGCTTCGGATCTGTCCCACAGATATCAAAGTAGAAGTTGTTCTCGACAGGTGGAATTTTACCTTGCGGGGCAACTTCTTCTTCGACTACCACTTCTTCTTCATTTTCTATACATAACTATACATATACATGAATGCTCATGTGATGCTATGAATATGCAGTTATAATAGAAGCACACTAAGTTGTATCTTGAATACAACTTTCCTTCATGGTACCCACTAGTCACTAGAGTTTCCTAGGTTAGTACTCTATTAGGGTTAGGCACTTATATCCTAGGAAGCTAGTATTTTGGGTTTGGGACCAAACAATGTCCAAAGCATGCAAACTTTACCTAAGGGCTTTAATCATTAAACCAAGCTTACCTAAAAAGATTATTATTTTTGGAACTACAAAATTAATTCTAAAATTATAAAAGTCTAGATTTAGGCATCTTTAAATGCCAAATAAATCCAGGTTTAGATTAAAAATCTTGGAACTATTTTTATTAAATACTAGATGAATTTAGGAGTCTAGCAAAATTAGTTTCATAATTTTACCATTTCCTAGAATTTCCTAGAATTCAGCCCGGAAAAGGATGAGGAGTATTGGGCTGAATTCAGCCCGAATCGGCCCACGTCGAGGCAAACGCGCCCGCGCGCGTGCCCGCATTGGCAATCTTGTGCAGAGACCCTCGGTGATTTGAATAACTGGAAAAGAATTCCTCGTACTTCCTTTTTCTCACTGACGTTTGCACTAAGGCCCCTAGACTTCTATTTCTTCGCATGACCAAGTCCCCGACGGTGAACAATGGTGTGCGCTATCCGGCGAACTCGTACCGGTCGTAATACGCAACAATCTATGCCCTAATATGGTCTATGCCTAATTCAGACCTTGGCGATCCACTGGGAATCACTAATTTAACCCTAACGCTGCCCTAAAGCTCCATCCACGCGCAACTGCGGAGATTGAGACAATCCCGACATGTTCCTGACGACATAGTACAGCAACACACAAATTGGGAGCACGGTAAGCTTCTGCAACGTACCAAGGCTCTAGAATGGTAGCTAGGAAGGCAGGTAGAGGGACAGGACAGTGGGTCGACGGAGGAGGTGATCACGGCGGCGAAGACAGTGGATTTGGGGGAAATTACAAATTAGGGGGCTACAGTGGACGATCGGGCGTGAGGAGTGGTTCACTAGGTTCGTAACAAGTAGACGGAACATGCCGATGCATCAATTTATAGAGAACGACCGTGAGGAGGGCAAATTTGGACGGGGAAGCGCTCGCGGTGAGAAGGGGGCAGTCACTGGAGGTCGCTAACGTGGCGTTCACTGGCTAACTATCTATGGCGGTCACTGCTGAGTCTTTACAACTTGCGACGACATGGTGAATTGACTACGGTGTGGCGCAATCGTGGCGAACGTCGATCTCCACAGTGATGACCGTCCGACCATGTCGCACGACCATCAAGTGCATCCAATAAGCCCCTGCCCGTGACCAAATCCACCCCCTGCCAGATCTTTTACCCCCCCCCCCCCCCGCGGTTATCCACTTCACACCGAGCATGAATCGTGATGGCCGGCGTGAATCTATGCACGGTGGTCACCGGCGGCGAGGTGCGATGTATCTGAAGATTTTCTTCACCACTGTACCATCGCGACCGTTCATCAGAATGCCTGACAGAGCAACTTGCAGGGCTTTGATTGCAAATTTTTATGTGGCAACTCACTAATTCGTTTGTAGCAAAATTGTTGTCCAATGTACGAGCTACAACTTTGTTACAAAGATCCTACGCAAACATCCACTAAATCCCCCGCAATTCGATCGCAAAGTTCATCTGATTTCACTGTTGGTCAAGTTTCAGTCTTTAGTGGTGACTGACATTCCAACTTCATGTCAATTTATCTCCAATTTCTGTACAACACCAATGCTTAGTCACTTAATCAAACTTGTACCGCTAACATAGCTCTACAAGTTTGATGTATTGACCTAGGGCAAAACCTTCATGGATTAAGCAATACAAGGCTCCAAACTTGGCCTAATTACACTGATTTTTCAGAGTTAATCATATGGGTGCTCTTGGGGCTTTTTGCAATTAAGTCCAAATTGTTCCACACTACTTGAAAATCCTCCAATGCAAAAGTTGTTTGGTTTTTGATGTTCTACCACTTTGATATATACAGTTTTGTCCAAAAGTGGCTAGAATTTAAAATCACCATATAGGCACAAATTAGGGTTTCCAGGGTTCCATTTAGGGTTTTGGGTGCTTTAGGGTTTTTGTGCCACTCAAATCCATCAAACTTAATCTTTTGTGAACATTTCCAATAACCTTTGAGGTATTACTTATTTTGGCTTCACATTTATCCATATGCCCTAATCCTAGGGTTAAGTACCCTACTCTAGGGTTAAGAAATACTTCAAGACATCACATCACATTTGTTTTGAAGTTTTAGCCTAGAAGATGCATTCTAGGTGTAACAAACATCATGACATGTCAATGCATATGATGCTATGCTCAAATTTTAGTTATAGTAATACCAGGGGTGTTACAAAATCTATCCCCCTTATTTCAATCCTTAGATTTGAGCACATCTTATCTGACTGAACTTTTCTCCCAACTGAATTAACCCTTAGAGGTGGAATAATTGGTTCTACGGTTATGCTATGGGCTTCTACCCATGATGTAACAACAAAAGAATGCATGACACCAGTATCAAATAGTACTTTTGCTAGATGGATTCGACTGGAAACATACCTACTACCACATTTGGTGCATCTTGGATTGCTTTGGCCTCCATGTGGTTCACCTTCCCACGGTTGTACGTCTAACCACGACCTCCTGATGCCTGTTGTGGTGCTCCTTGTCTTGCTAGGGTGTTGGAAACTGGCTGCTGCTAGGCTGCTTTCTTTGGGCATTGCATCGCCCAATGACCTTGCTCTCCGAATTGTCTCTAGAATTGTTGCTGATGCGGACGCTGGTTCTGGTGCTGATATCCCTGAGGGTGACTCTGCTTGAAATGCCGGGGTGGATTGCCTGAGAAACGGGGACAGCTGCTACTCCCAGCTTGCGGTCCACCAATCTTGTGCTTTCAGTCTTCCATCTCCCGACACTTCCTGTCAGTCCTTAGTGCTCTATCGATCAGATATTGTAAGGTAGGGAAGGTATGGTTCATCAGCTGGTAGTGCGGAGGGTGAACCTGACCTCTTAAGAACCTGTATTGCCTCTTGGCATCAGTGTTGACATCCTCAAGGGCATAGCGAGATAGTTGCAGGAATTTGTCCTTGTACTCACTGATAGATAGGACCCTTGCTTCAGTGCCAGAAATTCCTACTTCCTCACTTTTATCAGCCCTTCAGGAACATGGTACCGGCGGAAGTTATCTCTGAACTCCTCGAAGGTGATAGCTTCAGGGTCGGCATGGGTGGCAAGGTAGGACTCCCACTAGAACTGGGCTACTCCCCTTAGCAGATAGGGACCATACAAAACTTTTTCTCTGTCGTTGCATTAAGCAGTGTGCAGTTCCCGCTGCACGGTTCCCAGCCAATCTTGGTGTCCATGGGGTCTGCAGAGTGGGCAAACACAACGGGATGACCTCTCATGAACTTCGTACGCTTGTCTCTTGGCATCTACGACATCTGCACTTGCGGTTGAGGATGAGGTTTTTGCTGAACTTGCTGCATGGCTGCCAAGGTCTGCCCGATTGCTTGAACTGCTTGAGTCTGCATGAGAAACATTTGCTCTATTGTCATTGGTGGTGGTGGTGGAGGAAACTGCTGCTGGGGTGCCTCATCCTGTGGGGCATGCTGCTCTTGCTGGGCATGCCTCCCACCTCGACGCCTATTGTCAGACATCTATAGAAATCATTCACACATCAGAACTGACTTTGCAGTCTTTTACCATAAGGAAAGATACATAGAAGTCTTCATAATACTGAACAAATGAGCATCTTCACTAACTCTCAACACATCCAAAGACAACTTATCAGATAAAGAGGAAAGTGGAAGTAAAAGGTTGCCCAACTAAATGACTAACTTTATTAATAGCTGCACCAAATGGCAGGGGACACACATTTTGGTGACAATCATTACAAAGATCCAAATTCAACATGAGTTCACCACAACAAACATAGAAATACATGACAAGCAAACTACCCTGTCTAACTATGACTAATTAAGACTAATATATCTGACTTAAACATTTATTACAAACTCCAACACTAGCAATCTAGGGCTCCAAGTTTATCCAGGTCATGTAGTCAGGGGTTCCATAAGCATAACGACCACGGGGCGACAAGTGGTAAGGGTGCTAAGTCCCAACAGTGGTGGGGGAACCATCCTCCTAATGGCGGCGCTCCACACGCTCAGCATGCAGTTCTGCGATCTCCACACGAGCCTTGCCTAACTCGTCAAAGGCGTGGTCCAGCTCGATGTTGAGCACGACGACCAGGTTGACCACGCTGCTCAATCTAGAATTGTCCTCACCAATTGGTGAGACAAGCACACCTCCGGTGGTACCAGTCGACCGGTAGGGGTAGTACTTCAGGTCGAGACCGTCAGCCACCCCACTGAACAATGAACAATACTGCGAAAGTGCACGCCATCAGCGTCCTGCATGGCTGCCTTGGTAGTGTCCTGCTCAGTGATAGAATAATACTCTAAGTAGGCATCTGCAACCCGAAGAGCATCGTCTGGACGGCGCACCAAACAGGTAACTTCGAAAACCATATCTTTTTAAGCCGTAACTCCGATTTTAGTGACTCTAGAACCTACGATCTCGTAGCAACGCATAGACCATTATTATGCAGTTTGTGCTTATGTTTGTTGTGATGTTAATTTCTGCTATACCGTGTTTGTTTGTATTGTTGCGAGTAGACGAGCAAGTGACCGACGAACCCGATACTCAGTTGGTGGAAAATACTGAGCAGGAGCTCGTTGAAGGCAAGTTGTGCCTTTGATCACGCTTCTTTACCTAATAATGTTCCTGTTAATCACTGTGGCATGCTCAAGTTAATTTGATGGGACCTAATAGGTTTTTCTAGTTTTTGTCTACCCCACACCTTGTAGACAAATGAACTATCGTGTAGATTCGCTATTGCTCTACCTAGTTTTGGGAATTAATGTTATATATGATCATGTTCCATTAATACTATAGGTTTAATTATTGTTCATGATAAGATTATTGTATTAATTGGAACATGGAGAACCAATCGGGAAAACAGTGCTACCACAAGGGTGGAATGGGACGCCCTTGGCCAAGTAATTAGGAAAACTAGGGAGAGATTACCTTACCCGAAAGGGCAAGCGGGGAGGCGTCTGTAAATAAGGAGTCGCTATAGAGTATAAGGAGGTCCTCGGGTCGAACTGTCTGTAAAGCTCTTCAGACGAGGGATTCCTATGCTTCCTTCTTTTTGTATCCATAGAGGGTTTTCTCGAACTAGTGGAACTTTGAAAAGGCCTCGTAGTGCTACCTTGCCTCATCTCCTTGGTAGAGATGAATGGGAAGTCACGGTCTCTTGGTAAATGGGTAACACGACTTGTGGGTAAAGATACGCAACCTCTACATAGTGTAAAATTGGTATATCAGTCGTGCTCACAGTCATGAGCGGCTCGGACCCTTACATGAGTAACTTATGGAATTATACTCAATTTGTCATTTGCATTGCATTCTGGGTTTTATTATTAATTTTGATCTCTTATTTAATTGGGTTGGTATCTACTTACACTTAGTAACTGCTAATAAAACTTTGACCAACTTTGAAAGCAATGCTCAGCTTTAACCATCTTCTTTGGTAAGCCTTACACTTCACATGAGCCCCCACCGTAAGTGAGCTCGTGCACATTATTCCCCACAACTTGTTGAGTGATGAATGTATGTGAGCTCACCCTAGCTGTATTCACATCCCCCGAGGTCTAGGATAGGTACCAGGAGATAAGGAGCATGGAGGTTGCCGTCATGAGTTCGTGATAGGTCTAGGCTATCGTCTCCCAGTCAACTAAGGTTACTGGATCGTTGTCTACTTATGATGCAATTATTTAACTATTTTGTATAGAACTCCATTGTATAGTAAAGATGTGACATTCGTTTCTATACCATGAGTAAAGATGTGAGACTTGATCCTAGCACACATTTGAGACGCACCCGGGTTTGCCCCTTAAATCCGGGTGCGCCAGTAATGGTATCAGAGGAATGTTGACTGTAGAACATAAACTAGATAGAACTGGACAATCCTTACTTACTTACCTTTAGTACTTTGATTCTTTCCAAACTTACCTTAATCTTTTCTCACCTATTGCTGCTTTACTCTAATTACTCTTACCCTTTCTCTTCTAAAGGCCAAAGTGGATTTCACACTTTGAAATCCTGTACCTAAAGTGACCCTTAGGAATAGGAGACCTAATCTTAGGAACAAAAAGACAAAACTATTTTTGTAGGTATCTATACGCTTGAATGCTTGTCCTTATGATACCTATCTGATTTGGTTCATTGATTGAGTGTGATGGGTTGTGGAGTGATATCCACAATTACATCTAAATACATCTAGGCATAAAAATATATTTAGAAAGATAGATTATCCCCCTTATAAAAGAATAAATAAATCTATCTTATAAACCCATCTTACCTTAAAAAGATTCTATCTTATCCTAACCACCTTCCTTATCTCCTCTTGAAGTAACAACTATGAGCTAATCCAAATTAATTAGATCTTATCTAGTCTATTCTATTCATACCAATCTAATCAAGATCCCATCTAATATTGTCTAATCTAATCTAATAAGACCTAGTCTAATCGGATCATATTTCTTTCACCTATCTAAAGGGTATAGTAAATGTTGGTAAAAATAGATTAGACCCTACTCCTATAAGCATGTTTTAAACTTAATTGATTCCTCAGACCAACTCTGCCACGCACAACAATCTGACCTACATGTTGGGGTTGCATAACCTATCGATTCCAACCTAGAAGCACAACAACTCAACCTGATCCTACCTATTCTCATTTAGCTTAAGACACCTACTCATCCATCTACTCTACCTACCGAGCTATTTGGTTGCATTCATCTATCTTTAACTACATGTCCCTCACTCAGATGATAGCACCAAGACATGAAGACCCGAATAGAGAAGGTCAAACTCGACAAGGAAGAATATGAGTAGAACTAGATCTTCAGATGAAACAAGATTTACCATTTCGGATGAAGTCTTTCTTTCTTGTCACAACCTATCCTTGCTCTAACCATATCTTATCTTCGACCTAAAAGATACTCATGCTTAGTCACCCCTAATCAATGTGAAAAAACTTGGAATTTGAACTAATTAAAATTGAAATTGCAAACAAAGCCTCTGCATCCCTTTTTCTTACTAATCTTGACGACGGGATTATTTTTAAGGGGGTAAAATTTGTAACACCCCGAAATCGTATTTTGTGTAATTTAGGAAAATTTATCTCAAGATTTAAATAATTATGTTTTGAAACAAGAAATTAAATATAAATCCTTATATGAATGAAATCACCCTTAGTTGCATTGTATATTGTGATATATCCTCTAAAAGAATTAGTTTAACAGTATCTTAATGAAGATTATTACATTAGAATTTATCTTCCCCATAAAACCAAAAACGTGATGAATATTGAATTCTTGAATATATTTTTAATTTGATTACACATTTAAAATAATATTTTCTCCAAATAAATAATATGTGTGTCGTATATTTGAGACATTTTCCTAAATAGATCGATAAAATAATTCATATAAATTTTACTTTGCATTCATGCTGAAGATTTGCTTGCGCATTTGATGTGAAGATGGAGATTCAAACTCTGGTTTACAATTTGAATTTGCAACCTGAAAACTGGAAATATGGAATAAAGAAGAAAAATGGATAGAAAATAAAATGCAAAAAAGAAAAAAACAAACACCTGAAGTTCACTGGCCTACTCCACCTCCCCTATGTAGGCAGCCCAAGCCCCTTGACCTGTAGGCTTTTTCTTCCTTTCTTTATTCCAAAAGCCGAGCACAACATCACCATGATGTTAGTGATGACATCAGCCATGACTCAATGTCATGTGGGCCGCAAGGGGGAAATGGATTATGCCCACACTGTAGGGCAGTTGTCGAAGCATTGCTAGTAGACGCTGATGCGTGAGCCATCTCGGGTAGACTCTTCTCCTAGCTCGAGATCGCAACAAACTCCAACCACCTATCTCGTAGCTATCGCAGCCATTGCAACAACAGCGAGCAAGTTCCATCCATGAGTCCCGTGGCGCTAGGAATATATGATGAGGTTGCGTTGTATCACCATTGTTGGGGGCCTTCGGCTTCCGAAGGTCCTCAAAAACATGATTTGATAATGTTTTCCAAGTGAAATATGTGAACAGGTATCTTCGGATCCGGATCATGAGCATACAGAGCACGGTTAGGACGAAGCCTGAGCGAGACGAAGGGTGATTATGACGAAGGACAAGGTGATCACGAAGCTGTACACAGGAAAGCTTCGGCATGACAGTAGAAAAGGGGAACCGACTTAAAGAAGAAAAGGCAAATTAGACCTCGAAGGATTACTATAGTGTTATTGGCAAATATAAAGGGCATGAATGTAATTTTACATGGGCTGCGTCCCTTGCCTATAAATAGATGAACAATATTCCCGTACTGTTCACGTTGACTTGGCGTTTGCTTTCACGTCACGCTTGTACCCTTGCTTTTCTTCGAGCCAAAGGTACATTCATAATTTGTCAATGTAAATACAGCAATGTAAATTAAAATAAGTTAATAATAACCTTTTATATTATTCTTTCATATCTTGTGTATAAATCCTTCTTTATCATTTATTGTGCTCATGAAGGTTTGTCCTTCATGACCTTCGTTCGAAATTCATTATATCCGAAGGGGGATAATGCTTCGAAGGACGAAGAACTTTAACATTTAACACTTTTATGTTGCCTTGTTCCCAACTCTTAGCGTTTGAAAACAAGTCCCCAACATTGGTGCCCACCACCGGTGAACCCACTACCACTATTTTGAGTTTCGAACACCTTCGGCAAGCGTAGACATTCGTCATGCCGCCAAAGAAAGCTTCAGCAACAGGGGCTGCCGCTCTGCAGCCGCTGGACCCCAACCAGGACACTCTCTCTCTCTTCGGGAGGCCCGAAACCAGAAAAGGAAGGCCATCAGTCCAACGCCTCAGGAGGACGACTTGGACCAAGAGATCAGAAATATGGAAATGCTTCACCAGCAGGTGCAAAGGAAGAAGGAAAAGATGGCTAGGCTGGCTGAACTACAAAGGCAGAGAGACGAAGCCTCTGAAGAAGTTCGCCATCTTACTCAAGATGAGTAGAACCGAAGGCCTCAGTATAGAGAGCTTCATCAAGAGGGCTTCTTCAACGAAGATGACTGGTATGAGAATTTCCATCATGGAAATTTTGCCTTTGATGATGCTTCTCCTCTATCAGCAGAACTGCAGGCTACACCTTGGCCCCCGTCCTATAAGCCACCTCAACTCCCCATGTACGACGGCCATTCAGATCCGAAGAAGTTTCTGATGAGCTACGAAGCAACAATATCTTCCTATGGTGGCAATACTGCAGTCATGGCGAAGTCTTTCGTCATGGCAGTCAGGAATGTTACACAAACCTGGTACTCCTCCCTTCGGCCAGGAACAATCACATCATGGCAGAAGCTGAAGGATATGCTGATCACCAGCTTCCAAGGGTTCCAAAGGAAGCCGGTTACCGCTCAAGCTTTATTCCAGTGCACCCAAGATCACGAAGAGTATCATCAGGCGTATGTCCGAAGATTCTTACGCCTGAGGGCACAAGCGCCAACAGTGCCTAATGAAATTGTCATTGAGGCCATGATTAAGGGGCTTCGGCTGGGACCTTCAGCCCAATACTTTGCTAGAATGCCCCTCAGACTCTGGAGAAATTGCTTCAGAAGATGGATGAATACATCCGCGCTGACAATGATTTCCGACAGAGAAGGGAGGAAGCTTACAGGTTCTCCGAAATAGCCAGGGGCTTCGGAGGGAGATTTCATCCCAGACATGTCAGATCGATTCATTCCACTCAGAATGATGACAAGGGAAGCCAGCAGCAGAGGCCGCAATATTCCTCCCAGGCTTCGGGGCAGCAGCAGAGCTATCCTCGACCTCCAGCTCCAAGGGGTAGAGGCGCCAGGGGCTTCGAAGGGAGATTTGGGGATCAGCCCAGGAAGATTTATTGCCTATTCTGCGGTGAGGACAAGGGCCATACCATCAGGATGTGCCATGTTACCATCCAAAAACAAAAGGAGATAGCAGAAGCTGCGGCCCAACAGAGCCAACCGAAGCAAGTTATGCACACTGCTTCGTACCATTCGCCATACATTCCAGAGTATGTAGACAATCACCCTGCAGCTTCTGTCGCTTCGGCAAGCCAACCTCAGGCATCCTGGCAACAGCTTCCCCCTCCACCACCAATGCAACAAGGCCTGCAGCCAGAAGGGAGTCAGCATCCCCACCTCCAATGGGACTTCAGAGAAGAGTCCGAAGCTCGCACAGTCAATAGTACTGTGCCAGAATCGAAGCATATTTACTAACAAATATCCTACTTCGGCAGCAGTTTTTACATTCAGTATCATTTTCTTTTTTAATAAGGAACAATTATTGAAAGCCTAAGTATTTTTGCCGTTTTTCAAACCTCTTGTAATAGTTTCGTTTTTGCCACAATAAAAGTATACCTTCTCCACAGAGTAGCGGAGTTGCCAAAGCATAAGATTTATGGTTGCAAGGGGAATTTCCGAAATAACAAAAATTCATTCCTAAGGGAGCGCAGCGTAAGTTTTCTGCTCAAAAGTCGTTCCGAAGGGAATGCAGAGCCTACAGCGAAAAATAAACGCTGATACTGCTGAAAGTAAAAGGTGAAGAAGCTCCTAAGGGAGGCTTACAACGAAAAATAAACGCTGATACCGCTGAAAGTAAAAGGCGAAAAATCTCCTAAGGGAGGCTTACAGCGAAAAATAAATGGTGATTCCGCTGAAGTAAAAGGCGAAGAAGCTCCTAAGGGAGGCTTAAAGTGAAAAATAAACGTCGATCTTCGGCAAATATCATTTTGCATAACATCACATCATTTGCATAGCATAACATCATACATCATACTGCATCAATGACGCAAGAAGGGGATCAGTGTTGATATTTGGAGATTGTTTCGAAGAAAAAGTGCCAAGGCACAAAAAAGTGAATTGTGGAGAAGCATACCTTCGTCAAACTCCGAAATGAAAAGATTTATCGGTTATTGATTTTACGAAGATTGGACGTTTTTATGAAAATACGGATATTATTTACGAAGCATGAAAAGAAGGGAAGGTGTTTTTTTCGCCGAAGGCTCAAAAACGGTATGTATGTAAAGTTTCATGCATCGTAAAGAATTGAACCATAATTAGCTTATATATTACATTCAAAGTTACAAAATATTACATGTGTTCAATAAATATTACATTCCAAATGTTTTTACAATAACATCTAGTTTTCCCTTAGAACAACTTCTGCAGCTTCGTTCAGTAGTTGATCAACAACTTTATCCATGATAGCTTCAGCCATTTTTCTAATTTCGTCGTCCCCCTTCGCGTGGGGGTCCGCTGATGGCTTGGCACGCTCTGAGGGGCGAGAAAGTGCGGCTGTGTTACAAAGTGTAAACAAGTTCGAAATCAAAAATTACAACAGAGCCAAAAAGTGCTAGTCAGTACCTATTTGCACTTCGGCATCTGCACTCTTCTCAGCGGTCTCTGCTACTTTTCTAGCGTCATGAATACCTTTCTCGCTCTTTCATATAATTTCTTGGGCCATCACCCGGCCACCATTGTCCCAGATATCGGTGAAAAATTTTCCACCAACCAAGCTCGCTTCGGCCGAGGGGTCTTTTATATCTTCAGAGGACAATGCGGCTTCGGATTGTGCCAAAAATTTTACATGGTTACAGCCTTTTCTCTCCAAAATAGTGGCAATCCCCCTAGCACCCGTAAAGGCACATATGTCTCCACGGCTATTCAAAACTTCTTCAAAAGCTTCAGCTTCATGGCTGATCCATCCAATTGGACCTTCGGGGTCACCCCTTATGAAGTCCTCCTCACTTGAGAATGCGCCGACGCTGGCGAAGCTGGTTCTTATTTTCTTAACACATTCTATAGATTTTTCATAACACTTTTTCTTGGATGCACGAAGCTCTTCAACGTTTCTTTCTGAATGATTGGCCCATTGTTCACTAATTTCTCGTTTTGTTTCTTCAAGTGTGCACTCTTCTTTAGCTCTGACTAGTTGTTTCCGAAGATCTTCGATTTCGCGCTTCTGAGCTTCGGCTTGAGTTTTGAAAGCAGCTTTGTCTTCTTTTATTTTATTCAATAACGAGTGCAATATTTTATCTTTTTCGAGACCTTCGTTCCTTAGTTCAATTACTTCGGAACGAAGGTTGCTCAAGGCTATGGTATACCCTTCGTCTTCAACATCTTTTTGTGCCCTGAGGGCATTGCTAAGTATAAGACCCTGCAAAAAAATGTTTGTTAAATAAGTTTAAGTAAATGAAAAATTTTGGTTTCAATAAATAATGCAAAGATTTCATTTTTCACCTTTAAGCTATTGTATGCTAAGCTATCAGCCAGCTCGTTCTTTGACAACACTGAGAGCCCGTCTTCTAGTGTTGGGAATCCGAAGCTTTTGCTCATCTCCCGACAGACTGAAATCTCCTTGCTGTCAGGGAGACAATACAAAAAGTCTTCTTCTCCGCTGCCATTGAATATCAACGCCCCCTTGGGATATTTCATTCTTTGGGCATAGAACTGAGCCTCCTGCTTTTCTTTTTCAGTCAATTTCTTCCCCGAAGCATGTCGTAAAATATAATCGGAAGCTTCGGAAAAGGCTTCAGGGGCGGCAGTGCCGATTTCTTCAACAAAGATTTGTTCTGTTGTTTCTGTTTCTTTGGTTTCCAAGAATTTTACCTTGGCGGGCTCTGAAGGCCCAGCTTCAGATTCAGCTTGGTGTTTTGAAGCTTCTGCCTCAAAGGCTTCGATTTGCACTTCAGGAGTTTTGGCAATTTTCTTCGGAGTGTTGCTTGAAGACTTTATTGTCTCCAATACATCCAGTAAATTAACCATCCTTTTTCTTTTGGGGGTCAATGCTGGACCCTTTTGGCTTTTCGGTATTTCAACTCTTGCTGAAGGACTTAAAATTTCAGATGTCCTTGTTTCTTCAGCCTTCGGTTCTTCTATTTTCTTTGTTTCTGGCATCGTGACCGGCTCTTCAATATTCTTCAGGGGAGTCACCTCTTTGGCTTTGGGGGCTGAAGAGGATTCACCGACAAACTCGGGCACTATGGCCGGTTCAATATAGCGTGGACGGTGTGTAAGAACCTTTATCTTTTTCCTCTTCAGCGCTGGCTCACTAAGAGCGGCTGAGGCAGCTTCCTTCGTAGACGCCGTATCTTTCCTTTTTTGACCCCGTGTTGGGTAACGGTAGTCAGGATATACGAACCCGATGGCATCAAATACTCGGTTGAGCCTTTTCTTTATCCGGCCTCCGAAGGCTGCAGATAGAGCAGTATTTTCTGCCTTCAAGTATGGCCAAAGCAACTCATCGCTTACGGCCTCAATACTTTTCAGCCAGTCGTCATCTGGCTCGACGAACTTATCTCCATATTTGAAGGTGAATTTTAACCTAACTAGTCCGCCTTCGTTAGGTTCGCTGACGGTTTCCTTTGGCATTTCCCACTTATCTGCAAGTGGTCATACTCTGAAGGCAATGTGTTCTTGGATCAAATCCCTTGTTCCAATGAAAGAGCAAACTACTCCGAAGGCGCTCCGGCATTCTTCGGCTGCTTCGTCAACTTCCACCTTCGGCTTTCGAAGGCCAAAGCGCTGCCAAATAGGGCGCATAATGATACCTTTAATATCTTCTCGCGTTGTCAAGTCGTTTTTCACATAAAACCATTCCTTCATCCAGTCCCCAGGCCATCTTTTCCGAAAATTTGGCACGGGACAGCTTGACCCAGAGCGGGCACCGAAGCTATAACAGCCAAAATTGTTGTGATACTGCTCCTTACCCCATGGTTCCGTCTCATACAATAACTCATGCATATTGCAGAAACTTTTTGCATTTGGTTCCAAACCTTGGCTCTTTACGGCCCACACGAAGATTCCCATCCTTATGATCGCTTCAGGAGTAATTTGATGAAGGTAGATTTCAAATATCTTCAAAACTTCTACCACGAAACTGCTCAAAGGAAACTGAAGTCCAGCCTTAAAGAAGCTTCGGAATATCACGACTTCATTTTCCTCAGGAGTCGGACAAGTTTTCTCTCCTTCGTCAGCCCTTACAATAGATAAATCCCGAAAATATCTGCCCCTCATATTGACAAGATGGCTTTGATTAATGCTTGATTTTCCAAAAACTGCATGGCTTGGTCGCCAAGGTCGATCTTCGGAATCTTCACCGCCACTTTCCAAATCATAGCTGTCACTATCACCAGTGTCTTCAGACAAACCCTCTAAAATCTCCCTAGTAAACTTCTCTGTATTTGTCTTTGCTATTGATTCAAGGAAGCGAGATTCATCTCTTCGGAAAGGCTTAGCTTCGACTCAGCGACAGTTTTCTTGTCTTCAGACATCTTCGAAAATGCTAGGAAAAATGCTCTCAAAGACGAAGCTTAAAAATGCAAAGAGCCAGACAGGCGTTGGTGTGCAAAGAGCTAAAAATTAGGAAGGCAGGAGCCGGTGGCAAGAAAGCGTGCTAAAAGTGCTAGCGTTGCGTTCTTATTTATACGCCCAGTACATTGCAAGTGGCAGGGCCCTACTTGTCATCGACTATTGCTATTCTAGCAAAGGGAAGGTGTTTTTTCGAACCTTCGGCTTAAGGCCTTCGTCCATATCGCAATCTGGATTTATTGTTCTAGCAAATTAATATTGCGAGGGGCTACTGTTGGGGGCCTTTGGCTTCCGAAGGTCCTCAAAAACATGATTTGATAATGTTTTCCAAGTGAAATATGTGAACAGGTATCTTCGGATCCGGATCATGAGCATACAGAGCACGGTTATGACGAAGCCTGAGCGAGACGAAGGGTGATTATGACGAAGGACAAGGTGATCACGAAGCTGTACACAGGAAAGCTTCGGCATGACAGTAGAAAAGGGGAACCGACTTAAAGATGAAAAGGCAAATTAGACCTCGAAGGATTACTATAGTGTTATTGGCAAATATAAAGGGCATGAATGTAATTTTACATGGGCTGCGTCCCTTGCCTATAAATAGATGAACAGTATTCCTGTACTGTTCACGTTGACTTGGCGTTTGCTTTCACGTCACGCTTGTACCCTTGCTTTTCTTCGAGCCAAAGGTACATTCATAATTTGTCATTGTAAATACAGCAATGTAAATTAAAATAAGTTAATAATAACCTTTTATATTATTCTTTCATATCTTGTGTATGAATACTTTTTTATCATTTATTGTGCTCATGAAGGTTTGTCCTTCATGACCTTCGTCCGAAATTCATTATATTCGAAATGGGATAATGCTTTGAAGGACGAAGGACTTTAATATTTAACACTTTTATGTTGCCTTGTTCCCAACTATTAGCGTTTGAGAATAAGTCCCCAACAACCATCTAGAGGACGCCACGAGTTAGACACATGAGCAGCGCACCATGAATGCCACTCCGCGCACAATGAGAGAAGCAAAGAGAAGGCATGGCTGCCGTCATGGGAATCGCAGAACACTGGCATCATGTCCTTCTGTGGCGGTGGAGTGTGGTCAACGTTACACGCCGCACGTCCTTTGCTTCTTGTTGAACCAGAAGAGTAGTCGATTGAAGTTGTTTTCCTCACCGGAGCTCAGGAAGCATCGCGGATCCGCCCTCAACATAGTCAGCGCCGCTGACATCTTCACTGCTGGTAATACATCATAATCTGTGCTTGTCTTGTCCTCAGCATCACGTAGAGCATATGAGATTTTATTCTAGGTGTAGTCCTTCGGTGATGTCGCTGCCATGGTCTGTGTGGTCGTCGGCTGAGCCGCTGTCGGATGAAGAAGTTGAGTGCATAATAATTGATGGCGGGGCCAACGACTAAGATTAGAGATGGATGTTACCAGTTCGGATTTTGCATCGTGTCGTCCAATCCAAATCATACGCTTGAGGTTTGATCCCAGTGTTTAAATCAGTGACGCGTTCTCAGCCGTGTATCAGTGATCCTAGGGCTGGGATTGCATACCAATTCGATAGTGTGACATTCTAATCTGGGCAGTCTACTTTTGATTGAATGGCTTAGTATCGCCCGTACCCCTTCGTCGGTGTTTTTTATTAATGAAACCCCAAAAAACTTGCAATTCAACCCGCCACCAAGTTATATTTAGAAATAATTAGAAATAGGTCCTTTTATTTAGGTTTTAGCCCCTGATCTTTTAGAAAATAGCACCCACAGTACTGTAGTTGCTAGTTTAGGTGAAAAAAAATCTGAAAATTGTTTTTAGTATAAAAATAAATCAAGAAAACATTAGAAAGTCCTTAACTTATTCACTTTAACTCTGATTTGGCCCGTTCCAGTTGTGTGAGCTTCGTAATAATGTTGCCTACATGCTAATAACACTATTTTATCATGTAACATGTTTTCAAAGATAAGTAACTAATTTGTTTAACCTATGTTGGTAGATTAACCTTTTTAATCAAAGTTAATGTATCTATAATTAAAGGTTGACTAAAATATGATCTCTACTCAAGTTATAACATATATTAAAGCTAAGATAGTTCTTTAGAATATCGTCTCACATGATTTATAAAATCAACTAAAATATAGTTTTCATGTTTAATTGCCTAAATCTTCCGAAAACCATATCTTTTAAAACTGTAAACTCCAATTTTAGTGATTCTCAAACCCGCGATCTCGTAGCAACGCATAGATCATTATTATGTAGTTTGTGCTCATGTTTGTTGTGATGTTAATTTCTGCTATACCTTGTTTGTTTGTATTGTTGCGAGTAGACGAGCAAGTGACCGAGGAACCCGGTACTCATCTGGTGGAAAATACTGAGCAAGAGCTCGTTGAAGGCAAGTTGTGCCCTTGATCACTCTTTTTTACCTAATAATGTTCTTGTTAATCACTGTGGCATGCTCAGGTTAATTTGATGGGACCTAATAGGTTTCTCTAGTTTTGTTTACCCCCACACCTTGCAGACAAAAGAACTATCAAGTAAGTTTGCTATTGCTCTACATGTTTTTGGGAAGTAATGTATATATGATCTTGTTCCATTAATACTATTGGTTTAATTATTGTTCATGATAAGATTATTGTATTAATTGGAACATGGAGAACCAACTGGAAAAACAAGTGCTACCACAAGGGTGGAATGGGATGCCCTTGGCCAAGTAATTAGGGAAAACTAGGGAGAGATTACCTTTCCCAAAAGGTGCAAGCGGGGAGACGTCGCTGCAGAGTATAGGGAGGTCTTCGGGTCGAACTTTCTGGTAAAGCTTTTCGGACAAGGGATTCCTATGCTTCTCTTGAATTCACAGCGGGTTTTCTCGAACTAGTGGAACTTTAGAAAGGCCTCGTAGTGCTACCCTACCTCGTCTCCTTGGCAGTGATGAATGGGAAGTCATGATCCCTTGGCAAATGGGTAAGACAACTTGTGGGTAAAGATGGACAAACTCTACAGAGTGTAAAACTGGTATATCATCCGTGCTCACGGTCATGAGCCACTCGGACCCTCACATGAGTAACTTATGGAATTAAACTCAATTTGTCATTTGCATTGCATTATGGGTTTTCATATTAATTTTGATCTCTTATTTAATTGGGTTGGTATCTACTTACACTTAGTAACTGCTAATAAAGCTTTGACAAACTTTAAAAGCAATGCTTAGCTTTAACCATCTTCTTTGGTAAGCTTTACACTTCACATGAGGCCCCACCGTAAGTGAGCTTGTGCACATTATTCCCTACAACTGTTGAGAGATGAATGTATGTGAGCTCACCCTTGTTGTACTCACATCCCCCAGGTTCAGATAGGCACCATGAGATAAGAAGCATGGAGGTTGCCGTGATGAGTTCGTGAGAGGTCTAGGCCGTCGTCTCCCAGTCAATTATGGTTGCTGGATCGTTGTCTTCTTATCATGTAATTATTTAACTATTTTGTACATAACTCCATTATATAGTAAAGATGTGACATTTGTTTCTGTACCATGAGCCATCATATGTGTGAGACTTGATCTTAGTACACATCTAGGACGCACTCGGGTTTGCCCTTAAATCTGGGTGTGACATCGGGTGTGGGGGACAGATATCCCCCGGGTCCACTAGAAGGCTAGAAGACCTCGAGAAAAACCTTATGCCCATTGTTTCGCAAGGCCATCCCTTCGTGGGCCTGGGGAGGAATGTCTGGCAGAGTGGATCAACGCAAGATTGATCAACTTGAGCCTAGACAGTCCAATGGATTTAAGCATTATCCACGGCAGTGATCCAATTCTCCGCGTTGTGCCCTCAGGGGTCGGAACTGAATGATGATAAGTCGGCAGAATTATAGGAAGATAATCTCAGTCGGTTCACTATTACTTAGGCGCACGTTGTTATCATATCCGCATGTATCGCTCCACGGTCGAGTATATAAGGCCTAGGGGGCACCCCATCAAAAACATATCTCTCTCTCATTAGCCATCTACTCAGCTCTCTAGCATCTCTCGTACTAGAGAACCACCCTATAAACCACCACATAAAAGATCCACACTAGGAAGTAGGGTATTACGCCTCTCTAAGCGGCCCGAACCGGTATAAATTTGTCCACTGTCTCTCGTGCGTCTAGCATTAACCATCGAGCTACAGTCGGTAACACCGTCCTACTCCAAAAAGCACCTCGAGGGGCAACCCCCGGTGCGCAGTCGGATCCAAAACACCGATAGCTGGCGCGCCAGGTAGGGGGTGTGTCACTGATCCAAGCTAGCTCAATGGCCGTCACCTTCCAGCACAAGATTGCTCTTCGCTCTGGATCCGTGTTCTGCTTCGAAACCATCTCATCTGTGGCAGACGAAGAAGGAACTCTACATCGCATGGCGGATCTACCGGAGAGAAAACCTTCCTCGATAATCTCTGAGAAAGCCAGAATGAAGCAGGAAACAGTGCAACCTCCAGCGCTCCGGGCAAAGACTACCTCCTGCAGGCCAGGAGCAGAGAGTTCGATCACCCGAAGAACCCTGTTGTCCACCTCATCCACAGAAAAATGGACACGGATCACGAGGAGAAAAGAAAGAAACGAGATGAAGGCCTGCCAAGCTGCTCTTCTGGTACCTCCACCCTCAAGGAGAATAGAAAGAAGCTTGTCGTCACGACAACTCCGTTCTACCCCGACGTCCTCTTTATCGGGGGAGAGTGGAATCGTCCCCCATCTCCGACGATGAACCAACCGTGCCTGGGGAGGAACCTCCTCGGCAGGAAGCTCGTCGACGAAGGAACTGATGTCGTAACGCCCGGTGACATCATGAAGCCGGAGAATGAGACCCGACGCAGCCTGTGTCGCAAGATGAGATCTCAGAGGTGGGAGGAACTCCAGATAAACGAGTCTTCAAGGAGAGGATGAATTCCCACTGACGTGATCGTTGGCAAGCTTAGGAGTAGGCCGAGCAGGAGGCGAGACAACGTCGTGAGAACCCTCTCCTCGGACGAAACTTGAACCTCGACATCGCTCGAGCCATGGACACACTGAGCGAGGTCGGTGCAGTGCTGGCTCGGATAGCCGATGGCCTCCCCCGGACTCCAGACGCTGAGGGCTATCAGCGGTTGCTTACTCGAGCAGCTAACCACCTTCTGCCTCTCGCTCATCCTCCGAGCGATCTACGACACGCCATCAATAGTCGACGGGACGCACGGAGCTCCATCAATGCTACACACGTGAACGACGACATGAGAACGAGATTTGGCGCCGAGAAGAGTATGTTCGGGATCATGGCATCCCTGCGCGAAGTCAGGCCACCAGGGTTGAGTCGGCAACAACTTCAACTGGTGGCACAACCTGGGGACAGTCGAGGCAGCACATCGACAACTCCCCTCCCTAGGACCGACACCACAATCATCGATAGGAAGACATGTGTGGAGTATCGGCGCTCACTCCACGTCTCAGGGCCATTCAGTGGCCCCCAAACTTCAAGGTCTCCAACGTCAACAAGTACGAGCCTAAGCAGGACCCGGGAGGCTAGTTGGCCGTCTATACCACCGCTGCCCAGGCTACTGGGGCAACTGAAGATGTGATGACTGCGTACTTGCCCATCGTCCTCGGGTAAGATGCACTACAATGGCTGCGACACCTACCCCGACACTGCATCGACGACTGAAAGCGACTTCAGTCGGCGTTTCATTGCTAACTTCCAATCTATTGTAGAACCTCCCCAAGTTATCGGGCCCACATGCACCTGTCCTTTTCTCAAAGACCTCAGACTGCTATGCATGTGCACCAGATAACTTAACAGGATCCGTCCCGATTGCCCCAAGGACATCGGATAAACCACATACAACCAAGATCACGAGATTAAGTAATACAAATCACACACATCAATATTTTTGCAGCGGAAATCTTATTATCTAATTTTTAAATTATATTTATCGGAGTGATTACAAAAGTATAAGTTCGAAATATATGCTAGCTCAAGTGACCATCCTCAGTAAGAAGTATAGAAGGGTTACTTAGACATATAAGAAGGCCGAGCCCACCAACACTTAACACCATCAACAGCAGCACAAAGCTATAACCTGAAAAACAACAGGGAATAAAACCCTGACTACGGAATTACTCAGCAAGACATACCCGACTAAAGAAAAGACTCTCAAGGGTATGTTGGTTTGAAAAGGGATTCAAGGTATGGCTTATCAAGAATCAAGGACTCTGTTTGCAGAAAAGCTTACTATAAGTGGATCCTTAAAAATCCATTTTTACTTGTCAGGTTAAGTAAAGTTACCTACATCTAGAGTTCTTTCTATCCTAGTTCAAACACTTGGCCTATACTAGCCGTCTTTTTATCATCCCTTTAGTTCACTGGATTGCTACGTGTAGGGCGATGACCAAGTCTTCATGTCCGAGAAGTAATGGCAATTCGAATCGATTAATACCCAGCTAGGGATCTCCAATAACACGACATATGTAGCACTTAACCCTTGCATATGTAAACTCGCAACTGGGGTTCTTAAGACCAGATCAGGTTCACGCCAACCGAGAGCACAGATACACCACCGTCCAGCCTCTTGCCATGGAGGGTACACGCTACTCTCACCATCTCTCCACTCCCATTGCGTGTTATCTTATTCTTGTATTAGTCTGCCCGAGGCAAAGCTTACCCATGATGAGGCATGTGACCAGTTAAAGGGTCCTCGATCATCAAGCCTACATTGACAAGGTCCTTAATCGACTCAGACGGAGGCACTACACCGAGACTCCCTTCTCGTGCAAGCCAACCGCCCGGTCTCAGCTTTATCATTTTCGACCCAAAGTTTGGTACCTGGCAGAGGTACATCTTTTCTGATGTTGAACCCATCACGGCCATGATGGATTCACCATCAAGTTTTATTTTTGAAAACATTCCCACCCACTGAAGCATCACCTTTGTTTTAAAACAAAACATTTTTGTTTTTCTAGAGCAAGGCTAAGCATCAAAAATTCTTTTTGTAAAAGGGTATCAAGGAAGGGTATTCAATTTTTCAATGAAGGAAATGCATCAACGGTTTAGCACACAACTCCTATCACCTAATGCATCAAACAAGGTGATAAAGATTTTAAAACAACAAGGAGGTGGCGAATGCACCGGGACTTGCCTGGAGTAACACTAGGTTAGTGTTGTTAGGTGACGTTCACTTGACGATCATCCTTGTCCTAGCACTTGATCAGGCAGGTTCGTCCATCAACATCACCATGTAAATTAGTCCACGCTTGGGGTCGACTTGGTTCGTCTTCTGCATCACGCGATTATTTATCGTACCTCATGAGATGCACGATGCACATGTATGAGCACGAGTATAACGAGTATAATATAGATAATCTACACTAAAAAGGATGAAACACTTAAAACCAAGCATTACGCATCATGGATATCACAGCAGTGCATCGACTACATACATTAACCAAATTGACATAACAACACTAGAACATCTATTTTTATTCCTGGCTTTTTATTAACTCTTTAAACTATATATCTTAATTACTTGATGTACCGATTTACCTAAATCGATCATCACAAAATAACAAATTATACACATTTAATACAATTAGCCTAAACACAACTTATCAGCTAATTAATTAAATTCTAAACTTATCCTTCGTTTTATAAATTGTACTATATCGCTCACAAAGAACTATTTTAATTTTATTTTACTTCTCACATATTTTACATGTCAACAATTACTCAAACATTTCTTTATCGTAAATACATACACATCTTTATAAGTGATTAAAATATTTTAACATCACACAGGCCTACCAATATTCTACTCGGTACACTAATTCAGCTAATTAACCGGAATAGCGAAATAACTCGCCATAACTGAATCTGGCTCGATAATCGCAAGAACCGCGAAGTCGACAAGAGTTTCATGACTCACAATTTGTCGAGCACCTAATGAGCATCGCACTAGCACATTAATTTATTCAACGATCGAACTATTCTGAATAATTCATCAGCTTACCGTCTCAATAGCTGACTCGAATTCGCGGGATCGGTAGTGATTTTCCGATCCAGGCAATTTGTCGAGTGCTTGGGGAATATCGCGCTGCTAGCTTCGTCTTCACCTGATTCTTGGGATTTCTTAACGATGCACGAACGACGACGACCTTCGATTGAAGTCTTCGACCGAGCACTTGATAAGCGATGCACATGGACCTTGCTTATTTTTGTCTAATGTCCGGGATTTGGGGTTCGACGAGATCGAGCAAAGAAGAACGAGGTTCGACAGGCTCGACGATGATACAGGAGGGTGATGTATATAGAGCTGCACACGCAACGTGACGACGAACGATGATAACCGGCGAAATCGACGACGCAATGGGAATTAAGGCCAAGCGAGCCGAGGGGGTGCGCTGACGAACAAGAAACCGCGCGAGCATAGGACAGGGAAAATGACCGGCTCGGACAACACACGAAGCTATCACCAGCGATGACAGTCGAATCGGTAACAGAGCATTGGCAAATTCGATGGACACGACCACAGCCACGTGCTGGCGCGATCAAGATAACAGTGGCTGATGAGCTTGCGACAGAAGCGATGATGGTGTGGCATGACAAACTGAAACAGGGACACGGCAACATGGGGCTTGACATGGCGAACAGCGCCGCGGAGAGCAAAACGAGGTCACGGCCGGGCAAACTCAATGGCGCGGACTGCCCCGCGGCCAGGACTAGTAACAGACGCGCGGCTAGAGACCCAAGCATCCGAGACCGACGAACGGCGACGCGAGGAGCAAGGCGAGCTCTACAGCATCGGCAATGACACAGTATCGACAAGAACACCGTGCATAGGCATGGGCGACGACGTGCAGAAACTTGAATCAGGGAGCAGGAGGGCGCTCGAGACAGCTGGACTTGGGACATGAAGATGAAAAACGATGGCACCATGAACGGGGAACAGGAGCACCGCGAGAACTCCATGGCCGAGCAGAGAACCGACAGGGCGCGACGGGCTTAGGGAGAGGCAGAGCGCGCGTGGGATGAAGGGATCAAGCCGCGGCAAACGGAACCGAGCAGGGAGCTCCGGCCAGGGGCGCGCAGCAATCCAGGGAGCCGGACGCAGTGTGCAGAGAAAGCACGGCGCGGCTAGGGAAAGGAGCGGCGCTTGGGGAAGAGAGAGAGAGGGCAACATGGCAGGAGCAGGGAGGGCGCGCCATGGAGATGGGCGGCCGAGCTCGGCGGCCATGTCTGAGGGCGATGAAGATCTAGCGGCCAACGTGTGGAGAGCTTCGCGCGCCCGGCTATGGAGAAGAAGGGGGCGAGCGAGCTGTGGACAGGGAGAGAGAGCAGGGAGAAGTGAGGAGCAGGGGATGGGCGGCAGGGTGAGCTCAGCCATGGGCACCGGAGCTGGAGGAGGGAGCACTAGTGGCCATGGACAAAGGCTTGCGGCCAGCGAGCGCAGGGAGACCGCAGCACCCAGAAACTCAGGAAGATGAGCGCGCGCAGGAGATAGAGGATAGGGGCGTGGCGGCTAGAAAATATCCCAGAGAGAGATGAGAACGGCTGGGGGAGAAAAATACCAGAGAACGGCGGTGCGATTTTTTTACCAGAGCTGAGCGGCGCGCAGGAGGAGGGGAAAAGATCAGAGAGAAGAAGAGTGACGGCAGATTTTTTGATTTTTCTTTTCTCCTCATTTTTTACCAAAAACCGCAGATATTTTTGGATCGAGATTTTTAGCGATCACAAAAGGGTCGACATTACTTACGACATAGTTTGATTTTTGATTCAAAACATGATATATTTGATATGCGGTCAGAACACATGATTCTATGGTCACGGTAATTTACCAGAGAATCGAAGCTCAATTATAATTCTTGGACGCGCAGTCACGGTTTTGATTTAGCGAATACTTGGAATCAGATGAATTTGCACCCGTCATTTATATCCAAAGTTTTGGATCGGGCAAGAAACAACAGACCAAAATAAACTGATTTCGGCACTGATAATTTGTTCGGCGTGATTCGACCGAAATTAGCCAAAACAATATCTGCGAACGTATACGTGATTTCGTCGTCAAAAGAGCGTGCTGAAGGATAAATTGAATCATATCCTCACGCACGATTTCACTCAGACGACGCACGATTCGAATTATTTTGCACTGAGTATTTTAGTCGTCGAATTATAATTAATTTATTTGGGACACGGATCGCAATGGTGGATCAAGCTTCCACATTTGTATTCGCGTGAGCGATGAGTTTTAAATAATCACCGGACGCACCGATTTTCGGAACAACGATGTTCTGAACATCACGAAAATTTAGGAAGAGCCCGGATAGATAAAGAACGATGTCGAACTCGCGACAGACAAAACAGATGTGATATTAAAATCACAATAGGCGAAGATGATTAAAATTTTGCATCCGTTTTATCCAGTGATACTACGTGCTTAACTCCATACTCGTTGTCGAGCAGAATATAAACACCTAGGGTGTTACACAATCCCTCTCCGACTAGCTGGCGCAGCCATGGGACCTCAAATCCATTAGGCGTCGAGGGGATGAGACTCTCCAGTCATACCTCAAAAGGTTTCAGACCATGAGAAATCGTATCCCCGACGTTACGGAAGCAGCAGTAATCGAGGACTTCTACCGGGGATCTAATGATTCGGCCTTCGTCCGAGCCATACTGCAAAGACGCCGACTACCTCCGAACAGCTACTCAGGGAAGCGAACCTCTACATCACCGTCGACGAATGGGCTTAGGACCTCATTGGGGGAACAAAGCCCGCACCGTCGGCACCACGACGCGATGTGAACCAGCAACCTGACAAGCATTGGAGAAGAGGCCTCGCGAAGAAGTCCACGCCGCCGGACCACCCGTCTCTCGTGCCCAAGGGGCACCCCGCGGAGGCGAGCGGACATTGGACGACATTCTCGACGCCCAATGTCTGTACCACAAGGACATGCGCCACACCCTCCGGATCTGCAGAGACTTCAAGCACTCCGTTAGGAACGGTCGACCCTTCCAACCTCTGCCACCTCCCCCACAATGAGGGGGGACCCGGAGAACCTCGGGAACCTTAGTAGCAGGAAGGGGGAGGAGGCGGAGCATTCCCGCGCGTCGACAGAGAAGTCAATGTCATCTTCGGCGGACATGGGTCGCAAGAGAGCAAGAGGCAATAGAAGCTCAACGACCAGCAAATACTGGTGGCAGCCACCAGTCCTCCCGCCCTATATCGATGGTCCAAACACCCGATCACCTTCACTCGGGCAGATCAGTGGCTCAACTTCGATCATCAGGGAAATACCCGATCCTCGTTGATTCAGTGATCCGAGAAAGCAGGGTAAAGAAGGTGTTAGTGGACGGGGGAAGCAGCATCAACGTCACCTTCCCCCGAACACTCCTAGGCTTGGGAGTCGCACTCAAAGAGCTCCACGAGTCAGACACTCCCTTCTTCGGCATTGTGCTGACTGAAGGAGAATATCCACTCGGACACATCTACATGCCGGTCACCTTCAAAACTCTGGAAAACTATAGAACCGAGTTCCTGAGGTTCAAGGTAGCAAGCTTCGACTGCGGATACAACGCTATCATCGGCAGGCCGGGATTGGCAAAATTCATGGCCATTCCGCACTATACGTACATGATATTGAAGATGCCAGGACCACAAGGAGTCATCACCGTGTGCGCTGACTTCCAAGGCGCCGCAGAATGCTTCCGAGTGGCCATTCAGGCGGCCCTCACCACCAAATCATCAACGACTTCTTCTGCGCAGGTGAACTCAAAGCCTGAGGAGGACCTCGTAGTACCTGCAAACGAAGCTCAAGCCGTGACCTCTATGCGGCCGACTGAGGAAACAAAAAGAATCAACCTTGGGTACGCTGATGAACGCAAAACTGCCATCATCAGCTCCAGCTTGGGTGACAAATAGGAAGCCGCGCTCATCCAGTTTCTGCAAGATAACCGAGACGTATTCGCATGGCAACCTGTGGATAAGCCGGGAGTCCTGAGAGAACTGGCCGAGCACAAACTGAAGGTCTATCCCCAGGTAAGGCCGATCTGATAAAAGTTGTGTCGTTTCACGCCTGACAAGAGAGAAGCCATCCGTGCCGAGCTAGCTTGCTTAGTCGCAGCAGGGTTCATTAGAGAAGTACTATATCCTGAGTGGTTAGCAAATCCTATTCTTGTAATCAAAAAGAATATAGTGGATTAGCGCATGTGCGTCGACTATATAGATCTCAACAAACACTATCTGAAGGATCCCTTTGGACTTCCTAGAATAGATCAGGTGGTAGATTCAACCGCTGGATGCTCTATACTGTCATTCTTGGATTGCTACACGGGATACCATCAAATCAGCTTGGCAAAAGAAGACGAGGAAAAAAACAGCATTCATTACCCCGTTTGGAGCTTTCTGCCATACCTCCATGCCATTCGGCCTCAAGAACGCTGGAGCGACTTACCAGAGAGCCATTCAAACATGCTTAGCCGATCACTGGGCAAGCGGGTAGAAGCCTATGTTGATGATGTGGTGATCAAGGCAGAAAACTCAAAAAATTTCATTGAAGATTTGCAACTGGTCTTCAACAGTCTGAGGCGATATCGGTGGAAGCTCAATCCAGAAAATGTGTCTTTGGAGTGCCAGCAGGGAAGTTGCTCGGATTCATTGTTAGCCACCGAGGGATTGAAGCTATCCCGGAAAAGGTCGAAGCTATCATGAGGATGGAAGCACCACGGTCACAGAAGAAAGTGCAAAGACTTACTGGATGCATGGCAGCTTTAAGCAGGTTCATATCAAGGTTAAGGGAAAAAGGCCTACCATTCTACAAATTGCTCAAGAAGGTGGATAAGTTCTAGTGGACCTCAGAAGCTCATAAAGCTCTTGATGCACTGAAGAAGTTCCTGACCACACCACCAGTGCTAAAGCCACTACGCCGAGCCACGCAAAACCAGCCGGCACAAGATTTACTGTTGTACATCTCTTGCATGACTCACGTGGTGAGCACCGCGTTGGTAGTCGAGCGAGCAGAGGAAGGACACGCATATCCAGTACAGCATCCCATTTACTTCATCAGCAAAGTTCTGGGGCCATCTAAGAAGAAGTATCCTCAAGTTCAAAAACTATTGTACACAGTACTTCTAACTGAACGCAAGCTCCGTCACTACTTCGACGACCACAAAGTCATAGTAGTCACCGTGTTTCCAATAGGGGACATTCTCCACAACAAAGAAGCCATTGGAAGAATAGCCAAGAGGGCCTGCGAGCTGGGAGCTCACGACATTGAGTTTCGGCCTCGTACTGCAATAAAGACTCAAGCACTGGTTGACTTCGTATCAGAGTGGACCGAGCAACAAGTACTAGATAATCCGGAGACTCCATAAGTATGGCGGATGTATTTCGATGGCTTGCTGAAGCTGTAGGGAGCAGGCGCAGGAATCTTCCTCATTGCACCTGGAGGTGAACAACTTAAATACGCTCTTCAGTTGTTATTCTCAGCATCCAATAATGCAGCAAAATATGAAGCTTTGATCCACGGATTGAACATTGCCATATCACTGGGCATTAAGAGGTTGATGGTATACGGAAATTCACTAGTGGTCATAAGTCAGGTAAACAAAGAATGAGATTACTCGAATGACTCTATGGGCAAGTACTGCACAGCCGTCCGAAAAGTGGAAGACAAATTTGAAGGGCTGGAATTTCATCATGTGGAAAGAGATCACAACGCGGCAATGAACACGTTGTCGAAACTAGGATCCAGTCGAACCTAGGTTCCACCTGGAGTTTTCGTCCAAGAGGTGCCACGCCCAAGCATTTCCTCAGATCAAGCAGAAGAGTGCAATGTTTTAAGCCGACCAGAGTCAGACTCTAATGACTGGAGGGAGCCCATCATCAGATATATAAAGAATGAAGAGGAACCAAATGACAAAGCCACATTAGAGCGCATCGGAAGGCAGTCAGCTCACTACGCCCTCATTAGAGATGCACTGTACAGAAGGGGCGCAACAGGTGTCCTCATGAAGTGCATTCCTTTGGTTACTGGGAAGTAACTGCTAGATAAGATCCACGCTGGTTAGTGCGGGATACACGCAGCATCCAGGACTCTGGTCGGGAAGGTCTTCAGGTCTGGTTTCTACTGGCCGACAGCAAAGAGTGATGTAGCCGAGTTAGTCCAGAGGTGTGAAGCTTGCCAATTCTTATCAAAGCAGTAGCATCTATCAGCACAGCAACTACAGACCATACCCGTAACATGGTCATTTGCGTGCTAGGGACTAGACATGATTGGACCCTTCAAAAAAGCTCAAGGAGGATACACTCACGTGCTAGTCGCCATTGACAAATTTACCAAATGGATAAAATACAAACCCAGCGCTTCTCTGACTTCAGCCAAGGCAGTGGAGTTCATACAGGATATAATATTTAGGTTTGGGATACCGAATAGAATCATAACTGACCTGGGATCCAATTTCACTAGCTCTGGATTCTTTGATTTCTGCGAATAATGAAGCATCCAAATCAAATATGCATCAGAAGCACATCCAAGGGCCAACGGTCAGGTAGAAATGGCTAATAGAATGATACTAGAGGCACTCAGGAAGAAAGTCTTCGACAAGAATGAAAAGTTCACAGGAAAATAGATCAGAGAGTTGCCATATGTGGTTTGGAGCCTAAGAACTCAACCTAGTCGAGCTCTGCATGGAAATACACCCTTCTTCATGGTCTACGGTTCGGAGGCAGTGCTACCTGCTGACCTCAGGTTTGGGGCACCAAGGCTGGTCTTCGAAAACATAGCTAAGGTAGAAGCTACCAGACTAGAGGATATTGACGTATTGGAAGAAGAGCGATTGAATACAGTAATACAGTCAGCTAGAAACCAGCAAACCCTAAGGCGCTATCATGATAAGGCTATACGACATCGATCTTTCGCAGCGGGAGACTTGGTCCTTCGCCGAATTCTAACGGGGGAAGGACGACACAAATTGTCACCACTATTGGAAGGGCCATTCGTACTAGCAGAGGTCACTCGGCCAGGATCATATAGGCTTACTCAAATGGATGGCATGGAAATAGGGAATTCATGGAATATAGAGCATCTCAGGAAGTTTTACCCTTAGCAAGATTTCAAAAGCTATCGGGGGAGCATTGTATTATGTAATTGGTAAATACCTCATCAATAAAAGATTTCACTCTCACGGGCACTCGAGCTGTTTATTATCAATCAACACGCTTACTCGACTTAGGGTGACCACTATACCCTACTAACGGAGCAATCAGCTTAAGTCGGCAGAGACTTAAGACGGTGCAACATGCTCACGCTTACTGGACTTAGGGTGACCACTATACCCTAATAACGGAGCAACCGGCCTAAGTCGGCAGTGACGTAAGATGGTGCAACATGCTCATGATTACTCAACTTAGGGTGACCACTATACCCTACCAATGGAGCAATCGGCTTGAGTCGGTAGTGACTTAAGACGGTGCAACATGCTCATGCTTACTCGACTTAGGGTGACCACTATACCCTACTAACGGAGCAATCGGCTTAAGTCGGCGGTGACTTAAGACGGTGCAACATGCTCACGCTTACTCGACTTAGGGTGACCACTATACCCTACTAAATGGAGCAATCGGCTTAAGTCGGCAGTGACTTAAGATGGTGCAACATGCTTACGCTTACTCGACTTAGTGTAACATGCTCGCATTTACTCATCTTAGGGCGATCTCTATGCCTTACTAGCCGATCAATTAGCATAAATTAGAAAAAGATTCCAAAACCAGCACACTACACTTACTTCTACAATCATTCATGACAATTGTTGAATTCTAACAACAGAAACAAAACGTTATGGTTTTCAGCTGAGTATCTTCTAAACACAGCGAAACATCTCTACTTGGTAATGTCTTTTGTAGGAGCTATCGAGGAGGAAGGGCGACTCGAAGCATCAAGCGCAGCTTTAATGTCTGCCACAATGTCATTATGAACAAATACACCAGGCCTTCTCATTAAGATTTGTCCCACGCGAATGGCTTTATCCATAGCCTTGTCACGCTGGGTCTTCAAAACAGCACAGTTGTCCTCTGCAACCTTGGCAGCCAGTCGAGCGGCCTCTAGCTCCTGGGCGACTGATCTCTTGGAGGCACGTAGATCTTTAATGATAGAGTCCTTGCCTAACACCAGCTGCCTGAGCCACAGGATCTCATCCTAGGATACATGCAGTTCATGGCGATGATGATCCAGATCTACCATGGTGAAGCGGTGGCTCCTCTCCAAGATGGTTAGAGAATTGCTGGCGTCACGATATAACCGATCCAGATTGTCGCGAGAAGCTGCAAGTGCTCGTTTCTCTTCCTACAGACGAGAATCAGCTGTCAGATATCCAGAAATCAGTAAAAAACATGGCAGATCCAATCAAGTAAACTTACCTCGTTAGCCACTCTTTCAGAGTTAAGCCGAGCATTAAGAGAGGAATTCAAAGAATTTGTGTCATCTAAAGAAGCAGAAACCTGAGCCAGGTCGATCTGACCTTGGGAATACTTCTCCTCAAGCTCAGAATACCATTGGGTTGAGTCAGTTTGATACTGAAGATGTTTCTGCTCGAGCTCAGAGTACTTCCGGGTCATATCTCACAAAAAGCAACCGAAGAAAGATACATAGTCAAAAAAACAAATTAATCGATCAGCCAAGAAAGAAGCAAAGGTACCAACCGGCATTTGATGCTTTCAAATCAGCTATCTGTCTCTGAAGCAGCAATGGATTCCACTGCGTCAAAGATAGAACTCCTTCTGGAACAGCAACGCCATGTGATCTCAGTTGAGCAGACATCCCATCAACCAAAGCCTATTATCAAAAACAAGTGAGTACGAAGAAATTAACTTACCAGGAGGAATGACAATGAAAAAAACTACTTTACTTGATGATTAGAAAAGAATGAAGGCAATCCCAAGTCATGAGAAATTACGTTATAGCTCGACGAAGGAAGGTCAACTGGAACAATCTGAAGAGCATTGTCGGGGGTTGATTCAGCTCCCCTAGCAGATATCATAATTCTAGCATCCAGTGCACCGACCTCTAAGGCGACTCCTGTGCTTGAAGCTAAAGAAGCATGCAACGCTATCGCCCCATCAGAACATGGTGGAGACAACCCGACATGGACATCCATGGGGATATGGGAAGGAGAGCTTGCCCGAACACCCTCGGGGGCTGGGTTGCAGTTTGCGCCACCCACCTGAGCTGGATCATTATCGGCAACACCCTTAGCGGCTGGGTAATCGCCAGCACCACCCTCGAGGGCTAGGTTTTCTGCAACAGCCACCTCTGCGGCCGAAGGACCCTCAGCTACCTCCATGGGAGTCGGGCAATCATGACCAACCTCTTGACATTGAAGACTGCCCTCCAAAGTCGACGATGCGCGAGATGCTGCTTGGGAGACCTCTAATCCTGCGTTTGGAATTTCAGAGCAAACATCCATCATATCACCATCAGTCGGCTCTGATAGCATATCTTCAGGGACAACATCCTCAAGAGCCCGATCAAAATCTGTTATAGATAATTCTTGAAGGTTGATGAGAGCAGACAGAGCTGGAGAAGGAATATCATTGTCCTCTCCACTACCTCTGTAACGCCGGCTATTCTGGCGAATTAGTGGAACTTCTTCTTCTTCTTCGTCTTCATCAAAAATGCAGACAAAGGATGGTACAGGATTACACCCATTGGGGTCAGTATCAATAGGATTACACCCATTGGGATCAGATGGTGTAGGATCACACCCATTGGGATCAGCTGCATTGGGATCAACTTCAGCAGGAACACCACCAGTGGGATCAACTCCAGTAAAGACCTCTGCCGGTACTTTTTCAGCAACAGGAGCAGAAGGGCCAGCATCCTGGTCCAAGCACGATAATCGTCGAAGCCATCTCTTTTTCTTCTTCTTTCCTTCAGCAGGCGCAGCCGGACGACAGACCAGACGAAGACGCTTTCGATGAGCACCCTCAGGCTTTCGGATATCCACTGTTCTGTCAATCTCTGGTATAACAGCAACATTCATTGTTTCAGCAGGGGTTGAGTCTAAAGAATCTCCAGCCAACATGTCGAGCACAACATTCATTTCTACATCATCTAGACTCGCTGGCATCTGAAAATGAATTTGCTTCTCATCATTGGGAAGATCACAAAGAGAAGCAACCAAGACCTCAATATCCTCGGGAGACGGTCGCACTCTAAGACCCAGACCACTATCACCAGCAGGAGGATTGGACACGAAACTAAAAAAGGACTTAGGAGGTGGAAAATTCCAAGCAGAGTAGGCAATAGGAACACCAACATTTGACACTTTGCCTCTCAAGATCATGTCTAGCCGGCTCACCAAATCCTCAGCAGGAATTCTCCTATTAGTAACCCGAGTTGAGTCAGTAACACCACTATACAAGTAAGCCGGGTACGCTCTGTCCTTCAGGGGCTGGATGTTCTTAAAAACAAAATCAGCAACCACATCTTCAGCGGTCAGACCTCTTTCCTTCAGCAGACAGACTTCAGCAAGCAGAACATTGGCTTCAGTTACTTCCAAGGCAGTAGGAGACTCAATCCAACTTGGAGTGCGCACATCTAGCTGCCTGCCCGACCGAGGGGGGAGGGACTTGCCATAGTTTTCCACAATAAACCACTCTAGGCGATCCTTTAATGCTGTCCTTGAGCAGGATATCGAGGTATTCTGTTTTCCTCCTGCGGCGCATCTCCATACTCGCACCACCCACGAGTTGGTGCTGACCCCCAACCATCCCAGGTCGGTAGTGGTACAGATACTTCCATAAACCAAAGTGGGGAAGAACTCCGAGGTAGGCTTCGCACAGATGAACAAAGATAGAGATTTGCATAATGGAATTGGGATTCAGATGAGTTAGGTTCAGATTGTAAAAATCAAGGAGACCGCAGAAGAAGGGAGAAATGGGAAGAGCAAGGCCGCGGATAAGAAAAGGAACATAAACAACAGACTCATGGGTATCCTCTGTTGGGACAGTAACCCCATGGCAAATCTGCCAAGAACAAAGCTCTTTCGGAGGAAGAATTCCAACATCGACAAGGTGAAGGAGATCTGATTCCGAGACAACAGACATGTGGTTACCTGCAAAAGGCAACTGGTATTGGGGTCGATGGGAGGAATGGCCACTGCAGCAGAATTTTGGTTCTTCCGCTTGGGCGCCATCGCAATCTCGTTAGCGGATTGAAGGGAAGCGAAATCAGAGGGAAGCAGAGTAAAGTTTGAAAGCAAAAAGGTGAAGTTAGGGCTCGAAACACAGAGGCGTGCAACGACATGATATAAATGGGGTTTTTCCGGGTTAGGCACCGTTTCTAAAAAGCGCTAAGTGATCACTCGGAAAAAGCAAGGTGTCATGCGGCTACTTCTAAAGCGCCAACATGGCTCAGTATAACTCGGCGGCTACCTCTAAAGCGCCGACGTAGCTCGGCTGTTACCTCTAAAACGCTGACGTCACCAAATACCAATCGGCTGTTACTTCTAAAACATCGACGTGATCTAGCATGACTCGGCTATTACCTCTAAAACGCCGACGTCGCTAATCACCACTCGGTTGTTACTTCTAAAACACCAACGTGATCCAGCATGACTCGGCTATTACCTCTAAAACGCTAACGTCGCCAACCACCACTCGGTTGTTACTTCTAAAACGCCGGCATGGCCCAGCATAGCTCGGTTGCTACATCTAAAACGCCGACGTGATCTAGCATAATCCGGCTGTTACCTCTAAAGACACCAGCAGTAACTCAGCTATTTTTCTCTACGTAAATGTAGGCAGAATCAAATATGACTCAGCAATTACCAGTCGTTACTCGGGTGTTATCTCTAAAAACAACGGTAACGCTAGGAATGAATACAAGCTATCAATTGACTATATAAGAGCGATGGAAAAGCAAAAAGGAGAGACTCAGAACAAGCCGAAATTTTCTTCATTATATAAAAGGGAAGTCCTTCCACAAACTCAAAGACCATCTCATTATGAGCCAGCCTTCTTCCCCTTTTTCGCTACATTACATTACTACATCACTACACTACTGACACTACACTATACTACTAACTACTACTACATTATTTCACTACTGCTAATACTATTTCTACTACTACTTATCTATACTAATATTTAAGCCAGTGGACTTTGCCACTAGCCCTGCCGCTACCGCTACCGCCCTTGCCGCTGCCGCTGTCACCGTCGCCCTTGCCGCTGCCACCGTCGCCCTTGCCGTCGCCACTGCCGCCCTTGTCGCCGCTGCCGCCCTCGTCATCGCCGTCGCCACCACTCCCCTCCTTGGACGAGTCGGAGGAGTCCTCCTCGTCCGAGGAGATCTCCGACTCATCTGAGCCCTCGAGCCCGGAGCGCTCGATGGCCCGGATGTACATCCACACCTCGGCGGCGATCCCCTGGGAGTCGTCCGAGTCATCGGACGACACCGGGGGAGAGGCGTAGGCTGGCAACCCCTCGAACTCAGAGGAGAACTCCTCCTTCGAGTACTCGGAGTCACTGAAGTCCTTGGAGGGGGGACTCAGCTCACGCTTCCGCTTGTCGCCGGAGTGGTGCGATGAACATCCGCCTTTCTTGCTCTTGCCCATGGTTGAATAGAAGAGAAGAGAAAAGAGGAGAACAAGCAACAAATGGCCGAGAGATGTGTGAAGACACCAGTGAAGCAAGTGCTCTATTTATAGGGGCGGGAGGAAACCGCTCATCTCCTACCACGGTCACTGAACAGTCACAAATATTCAATATGCAATTCAAATCATCTGGAAACAAGTCAGGTAGCAGACGCCGATTCATGTAACACGACACCCATTGGGACTGAAGTCAATTGCTTGTACGATATGATTACACCCCGTGGTCACGTCAAGTTACTACTCAGAGGCAGTTTGCTAAATGCTCAGCGCACCAAGCCGTCCCTTGGCTACACCCATTGGGGGGGACGTCCAGGAATTTTCAATAGATTTTCCCAAGCAGTCACATCCAAACAGTATACACAATGAATGTATCAAGACAGAAGGAAGATATCGATAGAGATCGGAGGAAAGCCAAAAATAGCTGCTGAAGTACAAGTCTAATCAACAGAAGCATTAAAGCACGAAGCGAAATGAAGACCAGCCAAAGAGCCATCTACCGGACGTCCAATCTATCGCCGATCAAATAAATTTCAAACCTAACAGGACATGGGTAGATCACATTGCTGATCTCAAAGGCAAAACCATGTGCTGATCTCTAAAGCATAAAGCTGATGATATAATGCTGAATTCTAAGGCATTCAACGAAGATAAAATGATGATTTCTAAAAGCATGAGATGAAGACCTTTGAGTGGATTATTTTCAGTAATCCACTCAAAGCTCGGGGGCTACACCCATTGGGTGCACCTCCTTTGCAGCCAATGAATCATTAATCCAGGAAGACATAATGTTGATCTCTAAAGCATGAACTGATGATGAAATGCTGATTTCTAAAGCATAAGGCAAAGATGAACCAACGACTTCTAAAAGGCAGGAAATGAAGACCTTTGAGTGGATTATTTTCAATAATCCACTCAAAGCTCGGGGGCTACACCCATTGGGTGCACCTCCGGTGCTCCCAATGAATCTTCAACCTCCAAAAATGAAGTGCTGATCTCTAAAGCATAAGTTGACCGATCAAAGCTCAGAAGCAACGACTGGACAAGCGTACTGTCAAAACATCCACATTTTAAAATCAAAACTGCAAGCTGGACCTAGAATCTTTGGGCTTATTTTTTCAAAATCAAGTCAAAGATTGGGGGCTTGTGGGGGACAGATATCCCCCGGGTCCACTAGAAGGCTAGAAGACCTCACGAAAGGCCTTAGGCCCATTGTTTCGTAAGGCCATCCCTTCGTGGGCCTAGAGAGGAATGTTTGGTGGAGTGGATCGATGCAAGATTGGATCAACTTGAGCCCAGACAGCCCAATGGATTTAAGCATTATCCACAGCAGTGATCCGATTCTCCCACGCTGTGCCCTCAGGGGTCGGAACTGAATGATGATAAGTCGGTGGAATTATAGGAAGATAAGCTCAGTCGATTCACTATTACTTAGGCGCACGTTGTTATCATATCCGAATGTATCGCCCCACGAGTATATAAGGCCAAGGGGGCATCCCATCAAAAACATCTCTCTCTCTCTCATTAGCCGTCTACTCAGCTGTCTAGCATCTCTCATACTAGAGAACCACCCTGTAACCCACCACATAAAAGATCCACACCTAGAAGTAGGGTATTACGCCTCTCTAAGCAGCCCGAACCTGTATAAAATTGTCCACTGTCTCTCGTGCGTCTAGCACGAACCATCGAGCTACAGTCGGTAACACTGTCTTACTCTAAAAAGCACCTCGAGGGGCAACCCAGGTGCGCGGTCGGACCCAAAACACCAACATCAGGCGACCCATCCTTCTGGCTCCTACTCCTCCGAAGGCTCCATGCTATGGCTTGAACTGCCATCGTCGTCTTCTCCATCGGGGTCTCCCCCAGCAACTAGGCTGCCATGTGGTGGTGCAGGGGGCACCTCTAGCTGAGGCACAGAGGAGGGTTGCCTCCTAGACTCCACCTTCTGCTGAGGCGAGGGGGAAGAGTCCTGCTGCTCTCGCTCCTGGCGTCGAAGTTCCTGCTCCTCGTGTAGGCGGTGGTGCAATCTCTCTAGGTGGCTCGATTGTCCTGTCACCGTGCGACGCAGTGGATGCTCCATAAGGCGAGAGGGCAAGATAGGGATTACCGACTTATGTGCAGTGCATCTAAGACGAGCCATCTACAAAAGATGTCGTAAGCACAAGAGTGAGAACAGAACTATATGACCAACAAGTAAACCAAAAGAAAATAAGATAAAATTTTTGTAAGGTGAGTGTATATGTAGTAGTATAATGTAGAATTGGTTGAGATGATCAACTTTTGAAGTGACACCAAAGGTCAAGGTGAGAATAAGGGTCTATAGTCCTTAAAGTGGCCATTCTAGTCTAGGTTAGTGGTCTTACAGTTAGCAAGGCTTTGATACCACTTATGTCACACCCGGTTTTGGATGGCACACTAGACATGGCACCAGATAGTCCGGTATGCACCGGACAGCCCACACAGAACAAGATTGCTTGTCGTATTTTGGCCATAACTTTTAGCTCTAAACTCTAATTTCGATGATCTTATACTTTTTGGAAAGCTTATGAAATCCTTTACATCATAGAGTTGAAGTCATATCATTTTGAGCAAATTTGGCACACCAGACAGTCTAGTGAAATGGCTCGTATGCTGCTGCTGTTTTTCAGCAATTCCAACTTTGTATTGCGGGCATAACTTTTAGCTCCGAACTCCGATTTTGATGAACTTAGACTTTTTGGAAAGCTTATAAAATTCTCTACATCTCAAAGTTGAAACCATGTCAGTTTGAGTAGATTTGATATTGTGAAACACTTCCAATTCAGTCAGCCCTTCCTCTCAACTTTGTCAACTTCACTTTTGTTTTGTGGCTTTGCATCCCACTTCTACTTCTTGATGTGTTGGACTCTTAGATTGTGTAAAGTGTGTTCAATATGACTTTTTAATCCATTATATGAGTCTTATAATGTTCTCTTCAAGGTGTTGCATCCACAGAGCCTCAGTCCAATCCACTTCACATCTTGTGAACGACAATGCACAAACACTTGGGAAACATTAGTCCACAAGGTTATGTTAATCATCAAACACCAAAACCACTTAGCCAAATAACCTAGGGTCCATTTTACTTACAATATCCCTCTTTTTGGTGCTTGATGATAACACAACCATAGCAATCAAATATAACAAATATTTAATGAAAATGTGCAATCTACTTGGTAGGATGCGTGATTGTCCCCACAAAGTGAGATTATGGACTTAAGCCTCCCCTAACTCCATAATCCACATACTTCCTATTTTAGACCAAGAACACTTGTAGAACCAAAACCACTTGTTAGTTCAAGATTTTAAATTTTTAAATTGGGTGGTGCTTGGTATTTGATATATTTTGAATTGCTTTGGTCCCTAAAACTTATCCGCCTTTGGAATCAAACATCAAAAAGGAAGACGTTAAAACCATATAGGTGTGGTAGAACCGCCCGAATTATTCCAGCTTAAGTGCCTAAGTCACGCCTCAAGGGCCATAACACAGTTAAATCGGAATAACCCGTCAGTCCCTCAGATCTAGTCTGATAAAGCCACTTAACCAGGATCAAATACCACAAACTCACTTGAAGGTGAGTCACAGAAGAAATACAATAAAACAGGAAAACCTCAAATTAAAGTACTAGAGTTATTACATAAATTGGAGTTTTTCAAGTAGCTGATATAATTCACAAAATAAATTGCAGCGGATAATCGATATCATCGAAAGCGAGGAATAGGGCAAGGCCTAGCCACTACTCCTCCTGCTCCTATCCTGCCGGAGCACCATCCCGCTCGACCATCCAACCCGGTGGCAGGGTGGTAGGCCAAGTCACACCACCAACCATATCCTGAAGGGTACCTGCAAAAATTATGCCACAAGTAAGGCTGAGTATACTAATACTCATCTAGACTTACCCGGTGTGAGGAATCTACTCCTCTACCTCTAGACCATGTAGTTGTTTGGCTGAGGGGTTTGGTTTGCCAAAGCACTAGCTGTATCTAAGGTCAACTTTTAGCTTTTCCAATTCTAGTATCATTATTTTAGCTAAGTTTTCTCTTTCTAAGCATACATGGTAACAATCATTTAATACAATCAACAAGTTGTCTCATGTAGAACCTCATTTCACTTCTTACTTGATGTAGTACAAGGGGTCAAGCATTCTCATTAGCTACGAGAAGCAGACGATTCAAATCGAGTTTTAAACCTTGCAAATAAACCTAAACACATGACATGTAGGGGCACTCTGTCCCCACACATGTCAACCATCCCCATCGATTCCCCATTCGCGGCTAGGCCTCACCGCCTTGGCATACAATGCTCCACTGACCCCGGCTGCCGCCGTGCATTGAGCGCACTTATACCCACCATAGCTAGCATGGGAGACCCAGTCTCAGGTCGCGTGAGGGGTAAAGTCCGCGCCCGGCTTCACTCAGGTACTAGGTTTACCGGTTACCATATTTCCCGACATGTGCTTAGTACATTCAAACGCTTGACTCAGGTAACCACACATTAATTCTTAATTCATTTTCCCATCTCATGGACAAGGCATCCTCCCTGGATCCAAGTCTATAGACCATCATAGATCCCATTATCAAGATGAATACAATCAATACCTGACCTCGCGCGAGTGCTAGAAAAATCACTCGACTTCTAACGAGATCCTGATTTAGCAAAGCAGCTACTTGACCTAGCATACTAGTATCCATCTCAAAAAGGAATCCTGAATTCATGCAACTAAGGGTTTCAAGGAACTCCTACACTTAAATGCACATTACAAGCCTACAAACATTAAGTGTGGTAAAGTAGCATATATAAATGGTTATGCATAAAACTGGGGCTTGCCTTCAATTGCTGAGGCTGTGGGGAGATCCTCGATGGCAGTCTCGGGAGCTTGCTCCTGGTCTTCCTTGTGGACAGCTCCTTGCTCAGGGATGAGCACGTACTCTCCGTCAGCGAGATTGCAATCTAATGAATGCAATGAGTAAGATATATGCATGGCATGACATGTAATTTAGCAATTAAGATTTGATGGGAATATGATCAATTGAATAAGATAGAGCTTATTCTTACTACTAGAGATTTTTGTGGTACACTTAGCGACTTAGGGTCAGTTGATTACTGAATGGTTAACCCATTTTTAGTGTTCTACTAATTCTCTTCTTTATATCTTATGGATATTTTTAACAATTTTCTTAGCTGTCATGATGGGGTAATACTTATTAATCTTTTTAATCTCTTTCTTCTTTTCTATTTCTTTTATGCTTTTAAGGTGGGTTTGAACTACAAGGTAGCTTAATAAATTCCAAAAATTCTGCAAAAATTACAGTGGCTTCTTACTGGTATATAATCCCCTGTCTCAAAATTTGTGGCTTAAAAAGTGAGGGGTTCTCTCTGTACAAAATTATCAAGTGTTAGGGAAAAGGGGTGTTTTGAACTACAACTTCCTTTTAACAGGGGGTATTCTCTAAGACTTATTTTTGCTGGTATCCAGATGTTATAACATGACTTTGTACAAATTTTCAGCCACTAATACTTATTAGTTAATTTTACTATGATTTTCTAAAGTTTCTAGCCAAAGGGGTGCCTTCTACTACCACTATACTTGAAAAATATCAAACAACAGATTTCTAATTTTTCCTATCTTCTTCTTTGTGCAAGAGCAATCGTTCTAGAATTTGGTAACTTTTTGCTTAAGGGAAAGGGTGGTAGGAATTTCTTGAATTAAATGGCTTTTTTCATGAAGAAGGGGCAATGGGTATTATTTTGTAGTTTTGATTAGGTTTTGCAATTTTCTCTGGTGGTCTAATCCATTATTAATCTGGTAAAAATTTATTTGCCCACTGTTGCACACTTATTGGCTTGCTTATGATTTAATTGAAATATGGCTCAATATCAAGTTTTATTTGTTCAACCCACTTAAGATGATGGGATGGGGTATTTACTATTTTTGGAGTGGTGTCCTAGTAGTTAGAAGTCTACTGAATTTTTCTTACCAATTTTGAAATTGTTCTTATATTTTTAATAATGGTCTTTCTAGTTTTATTAGTGCCTAATAAAATATTTCACCTTGAACTTGTTCTGGACTAGGGTTCTTTTTATTTTTCCTAGGTTCTTTATTACTTAAGTGGACTAGGAAAAATATTTGCATCCACTGTCCATTATTTTCTAGTACCTTTCTCATTTTCCTAAGTTTTGGGCAATTATGGCTTTTAATAAATAACCTTGTCTAAATCTTCAATACTGGGGGTGCTTACTATTTTTAAACAGTGTCTAAGTGGGGTTTGAACTTCTACAAAATTTCTTACGTTCAGCACAGAAGCCTAACAAATTTTCTTCATTTTAATAAGGTTTGGGTAGTTTCCTTAATTAATTCCAAACTCTAAAATTTAAAACAGAAAGCACAGGGTTCAATATTTTTATGTGATAGTTCCTAATATTTTGAATCCAGTAAAATTGGTTTGACTAGATTTGGCTAAATATTTCTCAAGATATAAATTTCCTAAGTTCTCTGCTGAATTTAAAAAGAATAAACAGAAATAGATAAAGGAAAAAGGGTTTTGCACTGGGGTCCCTAGCGAAAGGTTTTAAGTGTATTACATATAGGTCCTCGGTTCACTATTCATCTAAGTCTATGACTCTGCAGAAAACCCCTAGGGTTTTGCGAAATCGAACCCTCGATCCTTCCCCTAATGGAACAGTGACCGCGGCGGAAGAAAAGGGCGGAGGGGCTTACCGGCGGCGAGGTTGCTCCGGTGAGGGGTCGGGCGAGGTCCGGGGGTCTCTGGCGATCAAGTCAAGGTGTGGATTGTCGTCGGTGGTGGTCGGAGTAGGTCGGTCCACGCGCACAGGCGGGGAAGCTCGTCAGCTACGAGGAATCTGGCCTAACCATGGCGCGATAGTCCAATTGAATGGGTCAAGGAGCTTCACTAGGGGTCAAGGAAGACATGTGCGCGAGGAATTTGAGAATGGCTCATCGGATTGCTCGATCTACGCGCGGCTGCGGGCGACCGAAGTCCGGCGAGGGCGATCCTGGGTCTCCGGTGAGGTTCTGCCGGGTCCGAGGACTTGGAAAGCTTCACGGGCCATTGGTGAAGTTAACCGAGTGGCTAGCGCGGCTTGGAAGTGGCTGGAGGGAGCTAGCCACGATGGTCGAGGCTCGGGTGGCTTTGCGGGCGGTGGCACGACGTGCTCGAGGCGAAGTCCGGTGAACTTTGGCTCGGGCAGGTCTGAGAGTGCGCGGGGAGGTATGGCCGAGGCCTTGGGCTGCTTTATAGGCATGGCATAGTGCACTGGCGGTCGTGGACGGGCGAGCGCGTGCGGGCGTGCACTACTGGTCATGGGTGCGTGAACTGGCGTGAACCGGGCGTGTCAGCCACGATCGAACACGTGGAACCGTTGCTTCTGCCTGAGTTCTAACGCCGATTAGGCGCAAATCTTCACGAATTTGGGCAAGATCGCTGTGAAGGATTTGCTCCCCTGACTGTGCTTTGTCGTTTGTGTGTGGATGTTGCGTGGTTTTAGGCTAGGGACAGAGAGTTGTAGTGTCACCAAGTTGCTAGTGTCAGATAGTCGAGTCCCGAGGACAAACTACGCCAAAATCGTGTCAAACGGTTTTTGTTTGAGTTCAAATTTTACCAGAGCATGTTCAAGAAAATTTGGCGCCACTTTGATATTTGGACTTTTTGGTTTCGAGTTTTGGAAAACAGGGAACACATTTGAACTTGTAAAAGGGTTCTGAAATTCAGAATTCTAAATTTGCCCATAGGGCCTTGATTCAAGGGCTGATTTGCGGGATTTTGGAAAATCTAAATGGCCAAACTTTCTTACTATATTTTTTTGGTTATTTAGTGCATCAAAACTTTGTTATTTGATCCATAGCAAATTTTTGTGTTTTCCCAAGTCTTTCCTCAATTTCCCTTTATGTGCTTAAATGGCCCACTAAAAATTATTTAGGGTTTGAGAGTTCTCCTTACCTTGAGGTGCATGGCATGATTAAAGAGGATTTCTTAAAATGAAAAAGACTTTCTTAAACCTTGTTCTTAACTTATTTGGGGTTCATCCTTCTATTTGGTTCACATGTGATAATGGTCCTTGAGTTAGTACTGAGAAGAAACCCTAGGTGACACTGGGGTGTCACAATAGGAAGCAATTAAAAGTCTTGCTACGTAAAAAGATTACTCCCCCTTTGTATGAAAGAAGACATACTCCCCCTGTCGGTGATCCACTATTTAGGAAAAGCACATGAAAATAGGAGGAAACAAGACATGATTGTGTAGACTAACTCCCCCTATGCATAGGTAAAAGATATATTTTAATAGCATATGCATTTATGGCAACATGGGAAGCATAAGATATGAAATATAGTCTAATCAAAATCTGAAGAAGACATGTATATGATACCGATAGTGGAATAAAACCACTTGCGGAACATGAAAATACTTGTAGATTTTCAGTGAGACTACTACACATATAATAGACTTGAAAGCAGGTGTTAGTCTCAAAAACATAGATTATAGAGTAATCTCCACCTGAAGATGTGCATACAAGTTTTGAGTACTTGTAGGAGATATGCACTTTGATTTTGATATCAAGAGGGGCAAATTATCTATAATCTGAGCTTTGGCACATATAAGTCAAAATGGCACCACTGGGAGAATATAAATTTTGAAGCAAAGCATCAGTGTCATCTACTTAGGAATTTTAAAATAAGCTATGTGCCATGCATGTCATGCTCAAGAATATGAATTAACTAAGCATCAGTGCTTAACTAAACATTTTAAACGATGTAGGTTTGCTCAAGAATATGAATTAAAAACGAGCATTCCTACCATGTGATTGATCTAGCATGCATGCAACTCTAATCAAAAGTAAATAGCACATGTAAAACTAGGCATGTAAGGTAAAACTAGAAATAAGAAAATAGATACGCATATCTAAAAACAAAGAAATGCAATAAATCTAGTTACCTTAGTCATGGGTGGGGAATTTGGGTCCAAAGTATTCACTAACCCACTTGACAATAGACATGATCCAATATGATGCATCCCATGATATACATCCCAATTTTGCCAAGTCTCCAAATTCTCCAAAGTCCTTCGGAATTCTCACCGCCCTCTTGGGATCCAAACTTCTTGGTGCTTTTCATGGTTGAGATCATCTCCTTTGGCACCCAGATGCGTTTGGGCCCCTTTCCTTTGTTGGCTTGCTTGTTGGCCTTGATTGCTATCACCTTTCCATTATTATTCTTCTTAATCAAATATGGTGTAGCGGACTTTTTTTCCACCTTCTTAATGTAGGTGTTGAAGATTTTACTTGTTGGCTTTTACTTGAGCTTTGCTTTTTCTTATCTCCGGTCTTCGGCTTGCATTGGTAAGACTTGTGGCCTTCCTTGTGGCATAGCCTACAAACCATGGTTTCCCGCTCTCTAGGCTTGTTCACTCCCTCAGTGGTGTTATCCTGTGGAGGTTGGGTTTGTTTGGCATTGCCATTCTTGTCATACATAGCCTTGCCTAGGCGAGCCACTTCTTTCCTTAATTGCTCATTCTCGTTTGCAACCTCATTCAAACATGTTTTTTATAACAACATTCTCAACAAGAACTTAATTGCAGGGATTAGAATCATTAATTAAATCAAAGCAAGAATTAGAAGCTTCTTTCTTAATAATTTCTAAAATTTCAACTAAAGATGCTCCTAGGGTGCTACCAATGTTCTCTAGCTTATTAGTTAGCTCATTATTACGTATGCTAAGGATTTCCATTTTCTCTAGCAAGTTTTCAATGGCTTCTTGAGAGCTAGCTAACTTAGCCTTAAGTTTTTCATTCTTTTTGTCAAGGCTATCATCGGTAGTTGAGGATGGAGCATTAGACTCTAATTGCTCAATTTTAGTTGTTAGCTCACAATTCATATTTGCAAATGTTTCAAATTTTTCTAGGAAACATTTATAATCATTTTGAGAGCTAATCAACTTCTTTTTCAAAGTTTTAAGTTGAGCCTTTTGTATAGTGCAAACATCATCAAAAAACTTAACGGCATGCGTTAGCTCATTTACGGTGGGTTTTCCATCATCATCACTCTCACTATCACTGTCAACACTAGAGTATGGGATACTTGTTTTACCTCTTGCCATAAGGCATTTGTGAGATGACCGTGAAGAGCGTGATGAAGAGTGGTGGCTGCGAGTCCTTGGAGGATCATCTTCGCTTGAATAATCATCCCAAGTTTTGACACTTGTGAGTGCCTTGCCTTTGCTCCTCCTCTTTGTGGGTTCGGCCATATTTGGATAGTTGTCCCTGAAGTGGTCCTTCTCTCCGCATGCGAAGCATCCTCTCTTTCTTTGCTTTTTCTTGTCAATGTTAAAGAGAAGATCCTCGACCTACAGGGGCACACCCATTAGATTAATCTTGCAAATCATCCCCATTACCTTTTCGATGTGTCAGATTGTATCTTCATCCTCGGAGGATGATGTTGAGGGTTGATCATCATCTTCCTCTTCCTCTTCCTCTTCGTCTTCTTCACTTGAACTTAGAGCCTTCTTCTTGCCTTTCATATTTTTGTGTTCATCGCATGCAGAAGCATATGGCTTTGAAGAAGTAGGATCCTCTTGTTAACCCATTTTCCATGACATCTTAAATGTCGCAATTTTTCTAATCACAATCGTCGAGGTCATTTGGCTCAAGTCCTTGAGTTTGTGAAGGATGGTGATGATGCTCTCATATCTTTGTTGAGGTAGAAGGAGATGATCTTCCTCATAATATCTGCATCGCCTAGCTTATTAATTCCAATAGAGTTGAGCTCATTAATCATAAGATTTAAGTGTGAATACATGTCTCTAACAAGCTCATTTTCTTTCATAGCAAAATAATTATACTCATTTAAGACTAGGAAATGTTTCTGCTCATGAACATTAGATGTGTCGTCATGGAGCTCATGCAATTTTAGCCAAATCTCATTAGCAGTTTTCAAGGTAATACTTGATTGAAAATTTCCATGCTAAGAAATTCATACAAGCAATTTTTAGTAGCATTCAAATGAATTTCTTTTTCATCACTCGTGGTGAGCTTCTCGGGATTCTTAGGCGGTTTCATCCCATCACGAGTGACTCTCCAAACATCTAGATCAACTGCTTCTAGATAACAAGCCATTCTAGCACTATAATATGGGAAGTTAGTGTCGTCTAAGTGTGATGCCCTATGGGTATCCATCCCCTTCCTCTAAAAAGCGTTAGCTCGATTAGCGGTGAAGCTAAAACATTTCAAATAAGCCAAATCCAGCTCTAATACCACTTGTAGGAAATGGTGACGCCTAAGAGGGAGAGGGTGAATTAGGACTTCTAAAAACTATCTCTAAACTAGGCCATAAATAAATTCCTAGACAGAAACCTATGCAAAAAAATCTAGAATGTGTAAAGTAGGTTTAGTCTATCTTTTGCTATCTCTACCGCAAAACCTAAGTTTCAATCCTAAATATTCTAACTAGAGAAGAGAGATTGAAACTTAAGTACATAATGTAAATGTGGAAGGTAAAGAGCAAGGGTAGAGATGCAAACTCCTGTGGATGACACTGGTATTTTTACCGAGGTATCTAGAACCACGCAATGTTTCGACTAATCCTCGTTGGTGCCCCTACACAAAGGGTAGCCCACGCAAGGGCTAAGCACCTTGGTTGAGTATTTCCGTAGAGACCTGTGGGCCATCTCCACGCGCAAGTGGTGCTACACTTCTGGCTCCTCTCGGACGCTCCCCTTCGTCTCCACTATCGAGCTCCCGGGTGAAACACCGTGGGCCCCGTTCCCTCCGGTACACGGTGGCTATCGTGACACAAACTCAGTTGTCATGGTCTCGCAAGACTATCACCCCACTTGGTACAATATTACAATGGCTCACACAAGAGCCAGGGTTTTCTAGGTTTCTCTAAACTCACTCAACTTACTAGGAACAACCTAGAGCAAGCGCATAAGCGGTCTAACTAACCTAAGCACTTTGCAAAGCATCTACACTAATCAATGAGTGATTCTATTAAGCACTTGTGTGTTTGAGTAGATGGAAATGTCTATAACATGTGTTGGTATGTTGCTTGGGCTCCCACACCTTCAAATGGCCGGTTGGATGAAGTATATATAGGCCCCAACTCGAAACTAGCCATTGGAAAGCACTTCTATAGCTTTCGGCGGTGCACCGGACTGTCCGCTGGTGCACCATACATGCCACGTGTACTAGTCCGGTGTGCATCGGACAGTCCGGTGTGCACCGGATAGCCCATGCAGAACATGATTGCTTGTCGTATTTTTGCCATAACTTTTAGCTCTGAACTCTGATTTTGATGATGTTGTACTTTTTGGAAAGCTTATGAAATCCTCTACATCCCAGAGTTAAAGCCATATCGTTTTCAGCAAATTTGGCACACCAGACAGTCCGGTGAAATAGCTCCTATGATGCTGCTGTTTTTTCAGCAATTCCAACTTTGTATTGTGGGAATAACTTTTAGCTCTAAACTTCGATTTTGATGATCTTGGACTTTTTGGAAAGATTATAAAATTATCTACATCTTAGAGTTAAAACCATGTTGGTTTGAGTAGATTTGATATTGTGAAACACTTCCAATTCAGTTAGCCCTTCCTCTCAACTTTGTCAACATCACTTTTATTTTGTGGTTTTGCATCCCACTTCTACTTCTTGATGTGTTGTACTCTTAGCACGTATAAATTGTCTTCAATATGACTTTTTAATGTCTTCTATGAGTCTTATAATATCTTCTTTGAGGTGTTGCATCCTCAAAGCCTTAGTCCAATCCACTTCGCGTTTTGTGAACTACAACGCACAAACACTTGGGAAACATTAGTCCACAAGGTTATGTTGATCAACAAACACCAAAACCACTTAGCCAAATGGCCTAGGGTCCATTTTCCTTACAATACCAAACTTATTCTATATATTCACCAAAACACTTCTAGCATAATAAGCACGTCAAACTTATATCACTACGCAAGCATAGGGCGCCTACTACATAATTAAAAATACAAATAACATCAAATCAACTTAATAATACTAGAAATACATATATACCAAGGTACTCCTCGCCTAAACTACATTTTCATTAACTTAAACACATACAAACATTTACACATCTACCACTGGGTTTCTCGCATTTCAATTGAAGTCGGCTCACAGACCATACTTGCTACCAAATTATTTTAGGTGACAACAAACATTTATCCATGACATTTAACCAATTAACCAACATAGCATACGATCGCTGCTACAACATATCATCACTTCACCAATTAGACAGAAGCTGTAACACCCTTGGTGTTACTGGAACTAAAACTTGAGCTTAACATCATGTGAATTGACATTTCATATGTTTGTTAAACCTAGAGTGCATTCACTAGGTAAAATTTTCAAACAAATTTGTGATGGGGTGGCTTGATGTGTGGTTAACCATAGGGTAGGGTACTTAACCCTGAATTAGGGCCTAGGGATGAAAGTGAAGTCAAAATGAGTAAAAATATCAAAAGTATTAGAAATATTCACAAGATATAAAAGTTGATGGACTTTAGTGGCACCCAAAAACTCTAAAGTACTCAAAACCATAACAAGACCCCTCGAAAACCCTAAATTGGAACCCTAGGGGGGTAGATGTAAATTTGTGCACTTTTGGACCAAAGTGCAAATACCAAAGTGATAGAACACCCCAAATCAAGTACTTTTCACATTTGAGAATTTGCAAGTTGAATGGTGGAATTTGGACTTATTTGTAAAAAGTACCCCATAAGCATCTAGGGTTAAGTCTGAATTCTAGTTAAATGAAGCCAACTTTGGAGCTGCATATCTCAGAATTTTAGAGGATTTTGCTCTAGATCAATATAGCAAACTTGTAGAGCTATGTTAGGAGTACAAGTTTTGTTAAGTAACTAAGCACTAGTGTTGTACAGAAATGAGAGATAAATAGGTTTAAAGTCAGGCTGTCAATCACCACTAAAACCTGAAACGGATCTGTCAGTAAGTTTTGATAAACTTTAGACCTGATTCAAGCTCGATGGAGTAAGTAAATGAGCAAGGTCTCTATAGCCAAATTGTAGCTGGTTTATAGAGCTACAACTTTGATACAGATGGATTAAGTAGTTACTACATAAAAATATGAGATCTGAGCCCTGTAAATCGGTCTGTCAAACGATCTGATGAGGTCTGATAGTACAGTACACTGAATAAGATCTCAGATTCAGCACCCCTCGCCGCCGATGACCTTGTGCCCTGATTCACGTCGGCGCCGCGATTCATGCCCAGTTAAACGCATATTACGATCCCCAAGTGAAAAATCTGGCGCTGGGGATGAGCTTGGGACATAGTTTCACCCTGGCCGTCGTACCCACTTGCCTTACGGTCGGTCCAGATAGCCTCACCGGAGTTGGCCGCCTGCCCCGCGATGGCCACGTGCCTTGAAGCTTTACCACGTCGCTGTGAGCCGCTTTAGGTAGCTGGTTCATCGCCGGTAGCCTTGCCACGGTGAAAGCCACGAATCACTTGCGCAAGTGACCTTCCTTCTCTCCGGCCGCCAGCACGCCATTCCAAAATTGGGAGCCACCGCCCTTGGACACTATAAATTGGTGCCGCAGCCTGCTCCGCTAAGTAACTGTGCACCCAGTGAACCAGCCCTCACCTCCAATCATCCCCCCAGCTCCCCAATTTGGGATTTCCCCCAATTTTGTTCTCTGCGCCACCGTGAGTGAGCTCGTCGTGGTCAGCCTTCTGCAGGTCCGTTCACATCGTCCTCGCTCTCGTTATTGCACCCTGGTGTGCTCAGGATGCTCATCGACCTACCCAATTGAACTAAACCTCCTTAGATCGTCGGGAATGCCTTGGTTCATCCGCAGTTCGCGCCATCACCGTGGACTGAGAGATTGTGGGCTAGAACTCCGCAATTGAGTGAGGGATTAGTGTCATCGAGGGTAGAATTAGGTGTTGAGAAATGGAGAGGCATAGTCGTTGCATTTTCCGGCCGGTCTTGGCTTGCCGGAGCCACTGCTCCGCTGCCTGGTCGGGAATCTCAAGTTGCGAAGAAACAGAAAAGGGAGGGACCTCAATGCAAATGTCAGTGGCACATAGGAATAGTGTGTAGGACTCCTTATTAGTTATTCAAAAGCCTAGGGTCCTCTGTGCAAAGCCAACCCCGCGGGCACGCGCGGGCGCGCTTTCACCTTTGTGTAGGCCGATCTGGGCTGGTTTCAGCCCAATTCAATTCATCATTTTCCCTTTTCTTTTTCTGCCAGACATAGGAAATTCATAAGAAATCATAGAAAAATGATAAAATATGAGACCAATTTTATTGGACTCCTAAATTTCTCTAGTATTTAATAAAAATGGTTCCAAGATTTTTAGCCCAAACTAGGAATTATGTGCTATTTAAGAAGGCCAAAACCTAGACCTTTGGAATTTTAGAAATTGTTCGATAATCCCAAAAATCACAAAACTTTTTAGGAAAGCCTAACATGGTACTTAGAACCCTTGGGTGAAATATGGTATGTTTTGAACATTGTTTGATCCCAAAACCATAGAATAGAAATCCCTAACCCTACTAAGGTGTTAACCTTGAAGACCCTAGTTTTCCCTGATGTACCATGAAGGAAAGTTGTATTCAAAATACAACTTGATGTACCTCTATTATCATTGCATTTTCATAAGCATCACATGAGCATTCATGGTTATATATGGTTATGTATAGAAAACGAGGAAGAGGTAACTGTTGAAGAAGAAGAGACTGCACCATCATCTGAGAATCCACCTGCCGAGAACTATTTTTATTTTGATATCTCTGGAACCGAGCCCGACTCCCCTTGCAACACAAGGCAAGCCCCAGTGCATTTGCCACCTCCTTGCTGTTTTAAAATCTTTATCACTTTATTTGATGCATTAGGTGATAGGAGTTGTGTGCCAAACTATTGTTGCATTTCCTTCCTTGAAATTGTTTACCATCCCTTGATTATCTGTTTTATTAAAAGGTTTTCTGATGCTTAGTCTTGCTTTAGAAAACAAAAAGGTTTTGTTTTAAACCAAAGGTGATGCTTCAAAGGGAAGGGGGATGTTTTCAAAAATAAAACTTGATGGTGGATCCATCATGGCCATGATGGGTTCAACATCGGACAAGATGTACCTCTACCAGGTACCAAACTTTGGCTTAAATGATAAAGCTAAGATCGGGCGGGTGACTTGCACGAGAAGAGAGTCTCGGTCTAGTGTCTCCGTCTAAGTCGATTAAGGACTGTACCGATGTGGGCCTGATGATCGAGGACCTTTTAACTGGTCACATGCCTCATCATGGGTAAGGTTTGCCTCGGGCAGACTAATACCAGAAAGGCCAACACGCAATGGGAGTGGAGAGATGGCGAGAGTAGTGTGTACCCTCCTTGGCAAAAGGCTGGACGGTGGTGTATCTGTGCTCTCGGTTGGCGTGAACTCGGTCTGGTCTTAAGAAACCCGGTGGCGAGTTGACATATGCAAGGGTTAAGTGTTACATATTTCGTGTGATTGGAGATCCTCAGCTGAGTATTAATCGATTCGGATCGCCGTTACTTCTCGAACATGAAGACTTGATCACTGACTTACACGTAGCATTCCAGTGAATTGAAAGGGCTTATAAAAGACGGCCAGTATAGGCCAAGTGCTTGAACTAGGGTAGAAAGAACTCTAGTTATAGGCAATGACTTAACATGTTAATAAAAATGGATTTTAAGGATCCACTATTAGTAAGCATTTTCGCAAACAGAGTCTTGATTCTTGATTAAGCCTTACCTTGACTCCCTCAAGCCAGCATATCCTTGAGAGTCTTTTATTTTGATGGGTAAGACTTGCGAAAGTACACTTCGTACTCAGGGTTTTCGAACCCATATTGTTGTAGGTGAGGAAACAACAGACTTTTGCTGTTTTTGTTCTAAGGTGGTGCCCAAGGAAGAACCTCAACAGTGAAGTGGTGATGGGAGGATGTTGGCCTCCCTCTTGAAAAACAATATACTTTTGTGTGGGAGGGGTTTTTGCCTCCCAGGTCTGTAATAATTAATACTCTATGCACTCTTAGACCCTGGTTTTGTAATAACTATAATACTCTTTCTCTATATTTGAATAAATGTAAATTAAGTTATTGTAATTGCTTCCGCTATTCTTTCCTCCGATGTGATGTAATATCTGTGTGACGGGTGAAGCGCTCTTGGGCAAGGATTTGAGGATATAGGTATCGAACTTGTCGAGTAATTATGTGCATTTACACGGTTGTCCAAAGTCTGTTGGATAAGGACAACTGTAGGTGGGCCTAATAACTTGGGAAGTTCCGCCACAGCTGGTATCGGAGTGAAGCCCATCTTTTCAGATATTACGAAGCATTTCAAAAAGAATTTTCAAATACTTATCCAAGAAATATTCTTTCATTCTTACCTTGCCTCTTTCTAGAAGTTCTCATCTTGTAAGACCAGGTAATAGAGTGCAATATAGAGGAAGTTGGGGATCAACGGAGGTTGATTCCATAATTATCGAGTTATGCATGCATCATGTTTAAAAATTATACCAATAAATCTTCCCCTCTTATGGAGATATGGCACGTATAAGGAAAACTACACGCAAATCCACCGGACCTTTAGGCGTGCCACGTCATCAGTTAGCTCCTAGACATGAAGGGAGCAGTAGTGGCTCCAACGACCCCATTGGAGACCTGGAAGCTAAGGTGGAGCAACTCCGATCAGAGCTACGCCATAGGAATAGGGCACAGGAGCAGGATAGCTAGCATATTGCTGAACTGTCAGCTGAAGTCAGCCGCTTGTGGTTTGAGATCTCAGAACGAGATTCGGCCATTGATTGGGCCATCAACTCGCGCTCGATCGCTTGGCACCGTGAAGCAAAAGCTCGAGCTCGCATGGATGAGCTTAACATGGCCCTTGATAACCTACAAGTGTACTGTAATACTCTAAATGAGGAAGTACATGTATTGTATACTCGACTGCACCCGGACGTGCCCGCCGACGCTGCTGCATTGGAAGTCGGACCCTCGGGAACAGCAAACGAAGGACTTGGTGGGGAGTTGGACCTTTTTAAGACCCCTCCTTCTATGAACTTGGCTGACGAACGGTCTCCTGCAGCAGACAATGAAGCAACAAAAGACAATGAAGACTAGAATAGTATAGTTTAGATGTATACTTATGTGAAATAAGTGATGAAATCAAGTTGTACGCTGAAGTCTGTATAATTTTGGTAATGTAATATGATGGTATAAGTTGGCATGTTATATTTTTCCCAAATGTTTCTTTGCCCCAAATGCCATCACGGACTCATGCACACGATGGTGCAGGAACTTCCCGTGGTCGGGAAGCTACTCCTAACCCACCACCTGTACCCCCGACAATGGCCAATGCTATCGCTTCCTTGGTCAATGCTACTACAGATAACACCCGCTTCTTGCGTGAAATGGCGGGTAACCAGTTCCAGCAGCAGTATGGAGGGAGAGCTCCTCCGCAAGGACCTCAGTGAAACTACATACTAGGAATTCTCAGAAACTCGTCCCCCGCTCTTTATTAAAGCATAAGAACCTCTTGAAGCTGATGAGTGGGTAAGAGTGATAGAACAGAAGTTTGGCTTGATCCGTTGTACAGAGACACAGAAGCCATTATTTACTGCTCAACAACTGCGAGGGCCTGCCAGCACTTGGTGGGCAAATTTTGTAGCAGTTCAACCAGCTAGACATCAAATCACCTAGGAGAAGTTCAAGATAGCATTCCGCGAACACTATGTTCCAGAAGGAGTGCTTCACATGAAACAAGAAGAATTCATCCGGTTAAATCAAGGGGGAGATACTGTAATGCAGTATCTCAACAAATTCAATCATCTATCCCAGTATGCCATCGATCAAGTAAATACAGATCTGAAGAAAAAGAATTGTTTTATGAGACGACTCAACGACCGGCTCCAATGGAAAATGGCCACCTGTCTGGACCTTACTTATAGCAGAGCTGTCAACACAGCGCTGGCAGTAGAAGCCAAGAACACAGGCCATGGAAAATCCAAGGGATTCTGAGGTGACAAGTCTAACCAGGGACCTAAGAAGCGAACCAGGTTGGTGATCCGACCTTTTAATCAGAATCGTTCTTCGCCTCGTCCACCCTCCTATCCAGTTCAAACAGCCTGTTTTCATTCGTCCTACCACTGCCCCCACTTCCAAAAAATAGCTAAGTGCCCTTGGTACTCGTTTCCCCTGCCCTCCCTAGTTCTTCAACTGGCTGCTTCAACTGTGGAAAGTCTAGTCATTTTATAAAGGACTGTCCTATACCCGAAGCAGAATAAATTCAACACCCAACAGAACTTTGGGAGCTCCAATCAAGGAAAGGGAAACACGACTAGTACTTCATCGAGCAAAAATGTCAAAAAGACTGGGCGAATTTATTATACTCAAGTGGCCACTACACCGGAAGGAGAGCCGGTAATGATGGGTACATTCCTTGTGGCCAATCACCCAGCAGTTATTCTCTTTGATTCTGGTGCTTCACATACATTCATAAGCAAGAAATTCATGGAAAAGCATTGCATTCCTTGCACTGAATCAAGGGAAGGGTTTATTATCTATTCACCTTGGGGGGACAAATATTTACTAAGGAATGTAGCCTTCCATGTACCAATAATATTGGTTGAACAGGAATTTCTCACCAATATGATTGTTTTAAAGGGCCAAGACATAGATGTAATTCTGGGCATGAATTGGTTAGCCCAGCATAAAGCTATCCTCAACACTGACTTAAGGACCATCAGGTTGAGTCATGGCCATGAAGAAGTCTTCTTATCCATCCCCGTAGCTATCCTAGCCAAACCATTTGGGCGGGTCTATGAAGCCATCATGTCAGAAATCCAGGATATTCCGGTAGTGTGTGAATTCCCAGATGTCTTTCCTAAAGATCTGCCTGGATTACCTCCGGAAAGGGATGTGTTGGGGGTATGCTTCGTAGCTGAAGATCCTAAAAGAGGAAAACACCTTCGGCAGATCCTTTCAGAAGCAGCGCCGAAGTTATCACCGATAGAGCTTCGGCACAGTGACAAATCTCAAGATGAAGGGGCGAACCGACTTAAAGATGAAATGACTCAAAGACCCATGATGTATTGTGTCAGTATTGTAATTGATTATAAAGGGCATAAATGTAATTTCACATAGGCTGTGTCCTGTGCCTATAAATAGATGAACAGTACCCCTATACTATTCATGCAATCTGGTAATTGCTGACGTATCACACTGGAATTATTGTTTTCCGTCAAGGAAAAGGTATAAATGTACCTAAATATTATGTTTTAATATTCAGATCCATATAATGAAATATACGAATAATGTTATCTGTTTCTGACATATGTTTTACATATTATACTTCATTTTACATTGTTGTATAAGTCTAATCACGAAGGTATGACCTTTGTGATATTTTGCCCACGACCTTCATCCGAAGTTCATTAAATCCTTAGGGAGATAATGCTTCAGCGGACGAAGGGTATTAACATTTAACATTTTGATGTTGCCTTGTTCTTAATTAATAGCATTTGAGAACAAGTCCCCAACATTGGCGTCCACCATCGGTGAACTCACTTCCACTTTCTGAGCTAATGGCTTCGTTCAACAACCAAGCTGGAGCTGCTTCGGCTACGAAGCTGGTGCTCTCGATAACAGGCAGATCATGCTCAGAACCGGCCAACAAGAAGCAGAAGAAAGAGGCACAGAGAAGGGTACAACATGTCGGGGTGCTAGGGACCCTTCATCAAGTCAAGATGGTCTCACATCCCAATTACCTTCTCCCAAGAGGACCTTCAGCTCAAGGATTATCCTCACAATGATGCTATGGTTATTTCTTGTGTTATCAAAGGTTTTCTAGTCCACAATGTTCTGGTTGATACAGGTAGCGCAGTGGATATTATATTTGCTAAGGCCTTCAGACAAATGCAAGAGCCAGAAGATAAGATTCATGATGCTACACACCCTCTCTGTGGCTTCGGAGGAAGACAGATTGTAGCACTAGGCAAGATCACGATGCTAGTGACCTTCGGATTTGTTAACAACACCAGAACTGAGCAAGTTGTGTTTGATATTGTCGACATGGAGTACCCCTACAATGCAATCATTGGTCATGGAACACTCAATGCTTTCGAAGCAATTCTTCATCCAGCATATCTTTGCATGAAGATACCTTCGGATCAAGGACCTATTGCTATTCATGGTAGTCAGGAAGCTGCTAGAAAGGCTGAAGGGAACTGGATAGATTCAAAGGCAATCCTATAGTATAGATGGAGTTGAAGCTTATGAGCAGTATAAGTACAGAAGGGAGAAGGCTGCTTCGGCCGATCAGCCGAAAGCCCATGATTTTATTTGAAGATATTGCAGAGCAGAAGGTGCTGCTGGGATTTCAATTGTCTGAAGAACAGGAGAAAACCCTGATAAGGTTTTTGTTCAACAACAAAGATGTCTTTGCATGGTCAGCCAATGATCTCTGTGGTGTTAACAGGGATGTCATTGAACACTCGCTCAATGTTGATCCATCCTTTAGACCCAGAAAGCAGAGGCTTCGGAAAATGTCTGATGACAAAGCTGAAGGTGCTCGGAATGAAGTGAAAAGACTTCTTAGCGCTGGAGTCATCAGAGAAGTGAAATACCCAGAATGACTAGCCAACACTGTTATGGTGAAGAAGGCCAATGGTAAATGGAGGATGTGTATTGATTTTACTAATCTCAACAAGGCTTGTCCGCAGGATGAGTTTCCATTACCAAGGATCGATTCTCTAGTAGACGCAGCAGCTTCGTCAGAGCTTATGAGTCTGCTAGATTGTTATTCAGGCTATCATCAAATTTGGATGAAGAAAGAGGATGAGTCCGAAAACTAGCTTCATAACCCCTAGTGGAACATATTGTTATCTTCGGATGCCTGAGGGGCTCAAGAATGCTGGAGGAAGCTTCAGTAGAATGACAGCGAAGGTTCTTCAGTCTCAGATAGGCAGAAATGTGCTAACCTATGTTGATGATATTATAGTAAAAAGCACGAAGCAAGAAAATCACATTGCTGATTTGCAGGAGACATTCGCTAATTTTAGACAAGCTGGTCTAAAGCTGAATCCATAGAAGTGTGTCTTCAGAGTGAAGAAGGGGAAATTCCTTGGTTGTCTAGGTTTCAACAAAAGGAATCGAAGCTAATCCAAATAAAATCGAAGCTATTCTTCGGATGGAGCCGCCAAGCACAAAGAAGGGGGCTCAACGGCTGACAGGAAGACTGGCATCTCTGAATCGATTCATATCTAGATCAGCAGAGAGAAATTTACCATTCTTTGAAGTGCTGAAGTCAGCCGAAGTCTTTCAATGGAGATCAGCTCAGCAAAAAGCCTTTGAAGAGCTAAAGCAGTATCTGATAGATCTAACGACCCTAACTCCACCAGTGCCAGGGGCTCCTCTGTTGTTGTATGTGGCAGCTTCGCACTCAGCAGTGAGTGCGGCACTTGTCCAAGAAAAGCTTGAAGGACAAACCAAAAAGCAAGTCCCAATATACTTCGTCTCCGAAGTCCTCAGTCTATCAAAGAAGAACTATATAGAATTGGAGAAGGTGTTATATGCTGTCTTAATGGCCTCCTAGGAAGCTACGACATTACTTTCAAGCATATCATATAATTGTTCCTTCATCACAACCTTTGAAGGATATCATGAGGAACAGAGAAGCTACTAGAAGAATTGGAAAGTGGGCTGCGGAACTCAACGAGTTCAGCATTGATTATGTGCATAGATCCTCAATACAGTCCTAGGCGTTAGCAGACTTCATCGCTGATTGGACGCCAAGGGGCTCAGGGAGAAGAAACAACTAAAGATGCCGAAGCTTGGACAGTATTCTGCGACGGTTTTTGGGGAACCTTCGTGGTAGGAGCAGCTGCTGTGTTAGTTGCACCTTCCAAAGTTAGAACTTGCTACACAGTAAAACTTGATTTTAGCTGCACAAATAATATTGCTGAGTACGAAGCTTTGCTTTTGGGGCTTCGAAAGTTAAAGGCAATGGGGATTAGAAGGGCGGTTCTTAAAACCGATTCCCAAGTTATTTCTGGTCATGTTGACAAGAGTTGTAAAGCAAGAGACCCGAAGCTTGAGAAATACTTGGACACAGTCTGAAGCATTGAAGCTTCCTTCGAAGGGTTTTCTGTCAAGAATATTCCTCGAGGAGAAAATGAACATGCTGATTTGCTAGCCAAGTCAGCGGCACATGGGGCTGCTCTTACCTTCGGAAGTGTTTTTTGAAACAATAAAAGCACCTTCAATAGAACTTCTTGAAAGAGCAGTGCTCAATATATCTCCTATTCATAGTGAAGATTGGAGAACTGAGATTATGTATTTCCTCCAAGGTAATTTCCTTTCAGATGACGAAGCTTATAATAAGAGAATAGAGGCAAGAGCCCGACCATATGTCATAATAGAAGGGGAGCTATACAAGCATGGAGTCTGTTCTCCACTGCTCAAATGTTTATCCAGAGCTGAAGGTATAGAATTGATGAAGGAAAATACACGTAGGACTGTGTGGATCTCACATTGGATCTAGGCCCTTGCTGGGAAAAGTTTTTCGTCAAGGATTTTATTGGCCGAAGGCAGCTTCGGATGCAGCAGAATTAGTTCAAAAATGTGAAGGCTGTCAGAAATGCGCAAGAGATCAAAAACAGCCTTCGTCTATAACTCAGTTAATACAACCAACTTGGCCATTGCAAAGGTGGGGCCTTGATTTGTTAGGCCCGTTACCAACAGCACAAGGAAATTTAAAATATGTTGTGGTGGCAGTAGAATATTTTTCTAAGTGGATTGAGGCGAAGCCTTTAGCCACAATAACTTCGGTTACCATTCAGAAATTTTTCTGGCAGAATATTGTTTGTTGCTTCGGAGTGCCGAAGGCCATTACTATGGATAACAGAACACAGTTTGATGCCGAAGCTTTTAAAGAGTTCTGTGGACAAATTGGCATGAAGATCCATTTTGCATCGGTTAGGCATCCAGAGTCAAATGGACTTGTCGAAAGAGCTAATGGCATCATAATGATGGGAATAATGAAATTAATCTTCAATCAGCCCAGAGGAAAATGGCCAGATGAATTAATTAAAGTGGTGTGGAGCCACAATACAACAGCATCAAGGTCAACAGGCTTTACACCATTCAAGTTATTATTTGGTGATGAAGCAATAACTCCAGAAGAAGCAAAAGCGGGATCAATAAGAATAGTGGCTTCGGCAGAGGACGAAGCTGATTACTCTGTGGAGAAAGATGCTATAGAAGGGATCAGGCTTCAGGCTGTGGAAAACATCAATAAATATCAAGCCGAAACAATAAAATGGCATGATAGAAAGGTTCGGCTAAAGAACATTAAGCCAGGACATTTGGTGCTTCGGAGAGTGGCCAACCCAGATACAGTAGGCAAGCTACAGCTGAAATGGGAAGGACCTTTTCTAGTAGTATCTTCGTCAAGACCCAGTTCTTATAGATTGAAGGATATGGACGACAACGACATTTCTAGATCATGGAATGCGGATGAGCTTCGGCGATATTATGTCTAGCTTGATGTAATTTTTTCTGTTCTTTCCTATGGCACCCTTTTCCTTTCCAAAGGGGGAGAAAGGTTTTTAATGGGGCCATAACATGTAATTTCTCTTTTCCTTATTTCAACTCTATAAGAGAAATATCCCCCAAAGATGTAAATGTAAAAGCTGAGCACGCACCATCGAGTGCAAAGAAAAAAGAAAAGAAAACAGGGAGAAGCTCAAAAGACGTCCCTAAGGGGATGCAGAGCATGACGAAGCTACAAAAAAGCCATTCCTAAGGGAGCGCAACGTAAGTTTTCTACTCAAAATTCGTTCCTAAGGGAATGCAGAGCTTACAGCAAAAAATAAACGCTGATTCCGCCTGAAGTAAAAGGCGAAAGAAGCTCCTAAGGGAGGCTTACAGCGAAAAATAAACGCTGATTCCGCCGAAGTAAAAGGCAAAGAAGCTTCTAAGGGAGGCTTACAGCGAAAAGTCAGCGCTGATACACCGGAAAGTAAACGGTGAAGCCGAAAAATAAACGGCAAAGAGACTGTGTCTATTCCTAGGGGAACAGAGACTATGGCTATGGCTTCGGATATGTGTTTGGACATTCATTTGCATGATACATCACATCATAGCATTTGCATTCATAAACATTCATTTAGACATACGTAGGATCATTATCATCATAACACAAGTAATCGCTTCGGCTCTAAAGATCATGCTTCGGCAAAAAAGAAAAAAGAAGCAGTTTTTTTTTTTCTTTGATGCGTACGAAAAGAAGGGAAGGTGTTTTTTCGCCTTTGGCTCAAAAATGATAATTTTGTCCACACCAAAGCACTTCATACATTGACGGAAAGGTAAGAATATATTACAAGGTATGGACATAGTTCACAGAATACAATTTAATTACATTTGTAAAAGTTATTACATAAAGTTTTTAGAATCTCTTCTACAGTCATTTATCTAAGCTTCATCAATATTCATTGAGCTTCAGCTTCAGCATTGTCATCCAGTAAAAGCTTCGACGTCATCTTTTTACTCTTCAAGCTTTGGTTTCGGCTTCATCATCCTACACGAATTAAAGTATTATAAGCAAAATTCAATTTAAAGGAAGAGGTAAGCACGAAGGTATGATTTTGCTACCAGTTTAAGATGACTCCATGCTTCGTCACCAGCTTTCTCTCGCCCACCCTTTGTCCATACCACCTTTATAAATTTATTCGCAATTCTTTGGGCGAGGCTGGGAATATCATGCAGAACTGCTGGAGATAGGCTGAAATCGGGTCTGTTGATGATTTTTCCGTGCTCACAGCCAGATTTTAGGAACGTAGTAGCGGTGCCCCGAGAAGCTACCAGGGCACAGAAGTCACCGTGTCCAGCAATAACATCATCGAGGTCATCAATCTCACCTTCGATGTGTTCGAAGGCTCCTGGTAGATCTTCAGCTGAAGGAGTAAATTTTTCACTGCTGGCCCCGACCGAATAAAATACCTTCTTCAGCCGTTGAACACATTGATTGCTGAATTCCAAACATTTGTTTTGAAGGCTTATCAATGATTTTTTCAAATCTAAACCCTTCTGGATTTCGGCCTCAAGTTTTTCATTAAGCTTCAGCTTTTCCTGTTCGAAACTTTCTGACTAGCAGAGAAGCTTCGTATTCAGTTCTGTTATCTTAGCTTCGGCTTCTGCTAATAATCCTTCAGTTGTCTGGAGTTCGAACTCTTTCTTCTCAAAAGCAGCTGATTGTTCTTTTATTTTGTTTTCTAAGTTTTCAATTATAACCTCGAGCTTTTTATCTTCTAAATCCTGTTGCATCTTCAAAGCTTTGCTCAGTAGCATACTCTGTACACGAACAACCTTCGTTAGAAAACATTTTTGTTATGAAAAATAAAAAGTTAGAGAGAAATTGTTTACCTTGAAATTGGAATAAAACAAACTACCGACGATGTGCTGTCGTCGGTAGCAGGCTAATATCGGCTTTGAGCTTCGGGAAACTGATACTCTTTGATAGAGTACCAATAATCTTCGCTCCGGCCTGATCCCGGATGCAGCCTAGCTTCTCATCATCAACATCCCCGAAGAGAACCGCCCCTGGCCGATAGCCGCAAGATATGGCATACTCTTTTAGTTCTTCTTTTTCGGCTTTTGTCAGTTCTTGCCCAATCAAGTTTTGAAAATTGAAAATTTCATCTTCCGATGTTTCTTCGGCAATTTCTTTCTTTTTCTCGGGTTCTGGGGCCGAAGCTTCTTCGGTGGCCCCAGCAGCTTCTTCTGTGGCCATGTCTAGCAGAATTTTATCTATATCAGCAACCATGCTTTCTAAATTAATATCTTTGGCTCTAGTAGCTTCGGCATCTATGGCCTCCGAAGGTGCAGCTTCAGTAGCTATCGAACATTTAGCAGCTAGCGCCTTCGAAGCTGAAGCTCCTGGTGGTGTCTTTTCAATGACTTCTGTCACCGTGATAATTATTTGCTTTTTTGCTCTAGCTGCTTCCTTCGATTTCGCGGGCTCCTTTTCCTTCTGAAAAAGCTTCGTCTGTTGTGGCCCCAGTGGACTTAGCTTGACAGGAAAAGATTCAGTCATTACCTTTAAAATTTCCTCTACTTCGGTAGTAGAGGGTGTTGCAGGAGTTCCTTCTTCTTCGTCAATTGCTTTTTGCTTCGGAGTCAAAGCTTTTCTCTTCTTCGAAACACCTGTTTTCGGCTCAGACTCCGGCCTTTTTCTTTTTCGATTGTTCTTCATCGTCTTTGTTCAGAACATCAGCTACTCTTTTTCTCTTTTGGCCTTCAGCACCCTTATCTAGCCGCTCGTAGTCAGGATATTCAAAACCCTAGGGCATCCATTACGCGGTTTAGCCTTCGCTTCGGACGGGTGCCAAAGGCCGCAGTCATCAATTGGTCTTCTTTTTTAGAATAATTTCCGAGTATTTCATTACACATTACTTTCGATTGTGTCCAGCCACTCTTGGCAAGGTACTTTGAAAGATTCTTGAATTTGAAATGGTAGGGCAACCGAACAAGTTCCCCTTTCTTCTTTTCCCCTCTAGCTTCGGCATTTTCCCACTCCTTCAAAGTCGGGAATACTCTGAAGGCCAGAAATTCTTGCACCAAGTCTCTAGTGCCAATATGATCTGCAATCACTCTAAATTCAGCTAGAGCAATTTGACTTGGACTCCCTAGGTAACATGTTGCACGGGGTCGGGTCTCTCAAAAGATCAATTCTAACGGACTTTGGACCAACTTATCTTCATCTTCGTCAATCCTGGTAATAGAACGCACTCTTGCCATCTGATTATGAATTTTTTGAAATTTTTTGAAGTTGTTGACTTTCTCGATTTCTCCAAAGTTCTTTCTCTTGTGACGAAGCAGAATCGAAAGCGGTGCTTCGTTTGAGCACGATGATCAAGCTTCGGCTATGGTTAAATTTTTGGCAGCACAACAGTACAATAGCAATGAATGCTGTGGTAACTTCACATCTACCCGTCTGTTTATATAGTGCCGCAGGAGGGAAGGTGAATCGTCAAGGTCTTCCGCACCGGAAAAACAGCCACCCATACTCAGTGAATGGTGGGCCACAGGGTCCGGGAAGGTGAATCACCAGGGCCCGCGCAACTGCTGCAAGATGGGGCCACCTCGTGCGTGGATTATTTTAATCGTTTCTCGCCAACGAGCTCAGGGAAGGTGTTTTTCGGATCTTCAGCATCCCGAAGCCTAGAAGACTTTTTCACGGATCAAGCTCGTTACGAAAAACGTTCTAGCACCGCGAAGGGGCTACTGTTGGGGGTATGCTTTGTAGCCGAAGATCCTAAAAGAGGGAAACACCTTCGGCAGATCCTTTCAGAAGCAGCGCCGAAGTTATCACCGATAGAGCTTCGGCACAGTGACAAATCTCAAGACGAAGGGGGCGAACCGACTTAAAGATGAAATGACTCAAAGACCCATGATGTTTTGTGTCAGTATTGTAATTGATTATAAAGGGCATAAATGTAATTTCACATAGGCTGTGTCCTATGCCTATAAATAGATGAACAGTACCCCTGTACTGTTCATGCAATCCGGTAAGTGCTGACGTATCACACTGGAATTATTGTTTTCCGTCAAGGAAAAGGTATAAATGTACCTAAATATTATGTTTTAATATTCAGATCCATATAATGAAATATACGAATAATGTTATCTGTTTCTGACATATGTTTTACAAGTTATACTTCATTTTACATTGTTGTATAAGTCTAATCACGAAGGTATGACCTTCGTGATATTTTGCCCGCGACCTTCATCCGAAGTTCATTAAATCCTTGGGGAGATAATGCTTCAGCGGACGAAGGGTATTAACATTTAACATTTTTATGTTGCCTTGTTCTTAATTCATAGCATTTGAGAACAAGTCCCCAACAGGATGTAGAGTTTGTGATTGAACTGAAGCCCGGTACAGCTCCTATTTCTAGAAGGTCGTACCGGATGCCACCAAATGAATTGGCAAAACTCAAGATTCAATTACAAGACCTGCTGGAAAAGGGATTCATTAGGCCAAGTTCATCGCCTTGGGGATGTCCCGCAATTTTCTTCAAGAAGAAGGATCAAACGCTTCGAATGTGCATGGACTACAGACCACTTAATGAGGTCACTATCAAAAACAAGTACCCCCTTCCCCGGATCGATATCTTATTCGATCAACTTACCAGAGCTCGGGTATTCTCCAAGATTGACCTCAGATCGGGTTATCATCAGATCCGTATTCGACCCGAAGATATACCCAAGACCGCATTCACAACGCGGTATGGATTATTTGAATATTTGGTTATGTCCTTCGGCTTGACAAATGCTCTAGCCCACTTAACGTATCTAATGAACTCGGTATTTATGCCCGAGTTGGATAAATTTGTGGTGGTCTTCATTGATGATATTTTGATCTATTCAAAAAATGAAGAGGAGCATGCTAAACATTTATGGATCGTGTTAACGCACTTAAGGGAGCACCAATTATACGCTAAATTCAGCAAGTGCGCATTTTGGTTGGAGGAATCTAATTTTTGGGACATGTATTATCTGCGAAAGGAATTGCGGTTGACCCCAGCAAAGTCATGGATATTCTGGAATTGAAACCACCAACGACAGTCCACCAAATTCGAAGCTTCCTTGGACTGGCTGGTTATTACCGCAGGTTTATTCTGGATTTCTCCAAAATTGTGAAACCTATGACAAGTTTATTGAAGAATGATACGAAGTTTGATTGGTCCTCAAATTGCAATGAAGCCTTCGAGCAGCTAAAAATATTATTAACCACTGCTCCAGTGTTGGCTCAACCAAATATAGAAAAGCCTTTTGATGTGTACTATGACGCATCAGGCAGTGGGCTCGGGTGTGTCTTAATGCAGGAGGGCCGAGTCATAGCCTATGCTTCAAGACAGTTACGCCGGCACGAGGAGCACTATCCAACTCATGACTTGGAATTAGCTGCAGTTGTTCATGCCCTTAAGATATGGCGTTATTATCTGCTGGGAAATATCTGCCATTTATATACAGATCATAAAAATCTGAAGTATATTTTTACCCACTTAGAACTAAACATGAGGCAGAGAAGATGGATTGAGCTGATTAAAGATTATGATTTAAACATCTACTATCACCCAAGAAAAGCCAATCTGGTGGCAGATGCACTAAGTCGTAAGGCTTCATGCCATTGTCTTACAGTAAGGACCTCTGACACCACATTATGTCAGGAAATGGAAAAGTTAAACCTGGGTATGGTACAATATGGGACTTTAACCCAGTTAAGGCTTGAGTCAATTCTTCTTCAGAGAATTATTGATGCCCAAAGAAGTGATAAGGGTATGAAACACATTCATGAGAAAATAGAAGCCGACAAAGCTAAGTGCTTTAGAAAAGATAATCAAGGGACAGTATGGTTTAATAAACGCATAGTTGTGCCTAAGAATGTGGAAGTCCACCAACAAATTCTGGATGAAGCTCATCTTAGTCGATATTCCATTCATCCTGGAAGTACTAAGATGTATCAAGATTTAAAGCAACACTATTGGTGGACGAAAATGAAGATTGAGATTGCACGCTATGTGGCAAGATGTGATACTAGCAGGCGTGTCAAAGCAATACATATGAAGACCGCTGGACCGCTGCAATCTTTGCCCATCCCAACTTGGAAATGGGAGGACATTAGCATGGACTTCATTGTGGGACTACCCAGGACGACTAAAGTTTTTGATTCTATCTGGGTTATAATTGATCAACTTACAAAAATAGCCCATTTTCTACCAGTCAAGACATCCTATCCAGTCCTCACCTATGCCCAGATATATATTGCCTGTATTCTCAGTTTGCATGGAATTCCAAAAACAATTATGTCGGATTGCGGACCACAATTTGTATCCAAATTCTGGGAAGAACTCCATAAGTCTTTAGGTACTAAGCTGCTCCACAGTTCGGCATATCATCCTCAAATGAGTGGGCAAACTAAGAGAGTAAATCAAATACTTGAAGACATGTTATGAGCATGTGTTCTAGAATTTCCACAGAAATGGGATGACTGTCTGCCCTTGGCAGAATTTTCGTATAATAATAGCTATCAAGAGAGCATCAGGATGGCACCCTTTGAAGCCTTGTATGGACGACGGTGTCAGACACCCTTAAATTGGTCAGAACCGGGAGAAAGGTGGTTTTTCAGGCCTGACCTAGTTAAAGAGACGGAAGAAAAAGTCCAATGAATCATACACAACTTGAAAGAGGCACAAGCTCGGCAAAATAATTATGCGGATAAGAGACATCAGCCCTTAGTTTTTCAAATTAATGACCATGTGTATCTGAAAGTGTCACCAATGAAGGGTGTGAACCGTTTCGGGGTAAAAGGGAAGCTGGCACCCCGGTATATTGGCCCGTTCCTTATTATTGAACGATACGGACCAGTGGCATACCGACTCCAATTGCTAGAAGCATTATCTGCAGTGCACAATGTGTTCCATGTATCTCAATTGAAGAAATGCCTTCAGGTTCTGGATCGAACCATTGATATAGAGGATGTTATCTTAGAACTAGACTTGACCTATTCAGAACATCCGATTCGAGTCTTGGATCAGAAGGACAGGATCACCCGAAAAAGGATTCTTAAATTCTACAAGATACAGTGGAACCAACATATTGAAGATGAAGCTACATGGGAGACTCCATACTTCTTAGAAAAGAATTTCCCTGGCTTTTTAGCTTCATGTAACTTGTAAGATATGTACATTGGATTGTAAAGGAGAAGTAAGCCCCATACCACCCCCTGCCTTGTAAGACAATTAAGGAAATAAAGATGTGACGTGTTTGCTTTTCCATTACTTACCCTAGGACCTTAAACCTCGGGACGAGATTCTTTTATGGGGGAAGGATGTAACACCCCTGGTGTTACTGGTACTAAAACTTGAGCATAACATCATGTGCATTGACATTTCATATGTTTGTTACACCTAGAGTGCATTCACTAAGTAAAATTTTCAAACAAAGTTGTGATGGGTTGGCTTGATGTGTGGTTAACCCTAGGGTAGGGTACTTAACCCTGAATTAGGGCCTAGGGATGAAAGTGATGTCAAAATGAGTAAAAATCTAAAAAATATTAGAAATATTCACAAGATATCAAAGTTGATGGACTTTAGTGGCACCCAAAAATCCTAAAGTACTCAAAACCCTAACAAGACCCCTGGAAAACCCTAAGGGCTTGTTCGTTTTGGTGATAATCCACATGTATTGGGTGGGATTGAGCCGGTTTAAATCCATAACAAGTCAAAATCCACCCCAATCCCACCCAATACACTCCAATACACATGTAATATCAATAACCGAACAAGGCCTAAATTGGAACCCTAGGGGGGTAGATATAAATTTGTGCACTTTTGGACCAAAGTGCAAATACCAAAGTGATAGAACACCCCAAATCAAGTACTTTTCACATTTGAGAATTTGCGAGTTGAATGGTGGAATTTGGACTTATTTGCAAAAAGTACCCCATAAGCATTCTAGGGTTAAGTCTGAATTCGGTTAAATGAAGCCAACTTTTGAGCTCCATATCTCAGAATTTTTGAGTATTTTGCTATAGATCAATATAGCAAACTTGTAGAGAAATGGGAGATAAATAGGTTCAAAGTCAGGCTATCAGTCACCACTGAAACCTGAAACAGATCTGACAGTTAGTTTTGATGAACTTTAGACCTGATTCAAGCTTGATTGAGTAAGTAAATGAGCAAGGTCTCTATAGCTGAATTGTAGCTGGTTTATAGAGCTACAACTTTGATATAGATGGATTATGTAGTTACTACATAAAAAAATCTAAGATCTAAGCCCTGTAAATCGGTCTATCAGATGCTCTGATGAGGTCTGATAGTACAGTACACTGAATAAGATCTCATATTCAGCCCCCCTCACTGCCGGTGATCTCGTACCTCGATTCGCGCCGGCGTTGTGATTCACGCCCAGTTAAACGCAGATAACGATCCCCAGGTGAAAAATCTGATGCTGGGGATGAGCTTGGGACACTGTTTTGCCCTGGCCGCCATACCCACTTGCCTTACGGCCGGTCCAAATAGCCTCGCCGGAGTTGGCCGCCTGCCGCACGATTGCAACATGCCTTGAAGCTTTACCACGTCGCTGTGAGCCGCTTTAGGTAGTTGGTTCATCGCCGGTAGCCTTGCCACGGTGAAAGCCACGAATCACTTGCGCTAGTGACCTTCCTTCTCTCCAGCCGCCAGTGCGCCATTCCAAAATTAGGAGCCACCGCCCTTGGACACTATAAATTGGTGCCCCAGCCTGCTCCGCTAAGTAATTGTGCACCCAGTGAACCAGCCCTCACCTCCAATCATCCCCCGCAGCTCCCCAATTTGGGATTTCCCCAAATTCTGTTCTCTATGCCGCCGTGAGTGAGCTCATCGTGGTCAACCTTCTACAGGTCCGTTCACGTCCTCCTCGCTCTCGTTATTCGACCCTAGTGTGCTGAGGATGCTCATCGACCTACCCAATTGAACTAAACCTCCTTAGATCGCCAGGAACTCCTTGGTTCATCCGCAGTTCACGCCATCACCGTGGACTGAGAGATTGTGGGCTAGAACTCCGCAATTGAGTGAGGTATTAGTGTCGCCGAGGGTAGAATTAGGTGTTGAGCAATGGAGAGGCATAGTCGTTGCGTTTTCCGGCCAGTCTTGGCTTGCTGGAGCCATTGCTCCGCCGCCGTGGTCGAGGATCTCAAGTTGCGAAGAAATAGAAAAGGGAGGGACCTCGATGCAAATGTCAGTGGCACATAGGAATAGTGCACAGGACTCCTTATTAGTTATTCAAAAGCCTAGGGTCCTTGTTGAGGGCCTTCGTCTTCCGAAGGTCCTCAAAAACATGATTTAACAATGTCTTCCAAGTGTGACATATGAGCAGGTACCTTCGGACTCGGGCTAAAAGCATATACAATGTGAAGAGCACGGTCGTGATGAAGGATGGTGTTGCTCCGAAGCTACACACAAGGGAGCTTCAGCTCAATGGCGGAAAAAGAAACTGACTTAAAGGGGAAAAGGCTTTCTAGTCCTTATTGGGTTGTCTATAGGTTAATAGTAAATATGAAGGGCATGAATGTAATTTCTCACAGGCTGCGTCCTGTGCCTATATATAGATGAACAATACCCTCGTACGGTTCATGTTGACTTTTATTCATTTGTGTGTCACACTTGTACTTTTTTCTCCCGTCAAGCCGAAGGTACATTTGTAATTCAATATTGTTTCTGTCTTTCCATAATAATATAATGAGAATAAATTAATAATGATTACATGATTTCTTGTGTTGTCTTCTATATTCTGTATGCTTCTTCTTCTATTATCATATACTGTGACGATAAAGGTATGTCCTTCGTAACCTTCGTCTGAAGATCATTATATCCTAAGGGGAATAATGCTTCGAAGGACGAAGGGTATTGACATTTAACATTTTTGTGTTGCCTTGTTCCTAATTCATAGCATTTGAGAACAAGTCCCCAACATTGGCGCCCACCTCCGGTGAACTCATTCGACCACCTTCGGCAAGCATTGACCTTCGTCATGCCGCCGAAGAAAGCTCTAAGAGGCAGATGCGCTAGGGGCTTCGGAGGAAGATATGGGGATCAGCCCAGGAAGATTTATTGCTTATTCTGCGGTGAGGATAAGGGCCATACTACAAGAATGTGCCAAATCACCATTCAGAAGCAGAAGGAGATCGCGGAAACCGAAGCTCGACAAAATCAGCCGAAGCAGGTCTTGCACACTACTTCGTGGCACTCCCCTTACACACTAGAATATGTGGGCAACCATCCTGCAGTTTCTACCGCTTTGGCTAGTCATTCCCAGGCTTCCTGGCCATAGCTCCCTCCACCACCACCACTGCAACCAACCTATTCTCGAAGCCAGCAGCCAGAAGGGCGCCAGCACACCCAACAACAACGGGAGTTCAGGGAGGAATCCGAAGCTCGCACAGTCAACAGTACTGTGCCAGAATCAAAGCACATTTATTGAGCGATATCCTACCCCCAAAATACTTTTATAGTTTATGTCATTTTGTTTTTCAACAAGGAACAAGCAATATAAATCTAGTTTTAATTCTTTGTAATAGTTTCACTTTTGTCAGAATGAAATATATCTTTTTTACAGACTTACGAAGCTCAAAGAAGTGTCGAAGCTCAAAAGTCGTTCCTAAGGGAATGCAGAGCTAAAAATTGCCGAAACTTCAAAAAGTCATTCTTAAGGGAGCTCAGCGTAAGTTCTGCCGAAGATACAAAAAGTCGTTCCTAAGGGAGCGCAGTGTAAGTTTTCTGCTCAAAAGTCGTTCCAAAGGGAATGTAGAGCCAAATACCGCCAAAATATAAGGCGAAGAAGTTCAAAAGACGTTCCTAAGGGGATGCAGGACCTATACCACCGAAATAGAAGGCGAAGAAGTTCAAAAGACGTTCCTAAGGGTTTGCAGAACTTACACCGAAAAATAAGCGATGAAGCCGAAAAATAAACGGCAAAGAGATTTTGATTGTTCCTAAGGGGACGCAGAGATTGTGTGTTTCAGTGTGGGCGTGTGGGTGTGTGTCAAAGGCATTAGCATCATTTTTAGCATCATATCATCACATCATCCCGCATAGCATCACATCATATATCATATCGCACCAATGACACGAATTGAATACGAAGTTTATCTTCGGAGAATGTTTTGTAAAAATGAAAATGTGCTAAGGCACAAAGTAAGCTGAGAAATACAGCTTTGTCAGCTTTGTTGCAATAGAAGGGATTCCCTGTGTACGAAGCATGGATGTTTTTTAAAGTATGGATATTTCTACGAAGCATGAATATTTTCACAGAGCACGGATCTTTTCTTTACGAAGCATGAAAAGAAGGGAAGGTGTTTTTTCGCCGAAGGCTCAAAAACGGTATGTATATAAAGTTTCATGCATCACAAAGAAGTGAATTATAAATAATTTACATATTAGATTAAAAAATATACACATCAAATATTACAATTTTGTTACAAGAAAGCTACATTGTCCATCTAAAAATATTTCTGCAATAAGTACTAGTCTTCCTTCAGGACCTTCTCTGCAATCTCATTCAACAATTTATTGACGACTTCGTCAACAATAGATTCAGCCATATTGATGATCTCTAGTGCTTCCTTCGTTTCTGGATCGGCCAGGGGGTCGAACGGTTCCGCTGGCGGAGATAATTCAGCTACAGCAAAAGAAAAAATAATAATAATCAGTCCGAAGCCACAAAAACAAATGCTGAAGCTAGATGCCGCAAAACAATACCTATGCGTCTCTCGCGCTCTGCAGCTTCTTCAGCCTGTTTTGCTTGTACTCGGGCGTCATGGATGTCTTTCTCGCTTTTCTTCATAATCACATGAGCCATTTCTCCATTTACCCAAATGTCATTGTAAAATTTCCTGCCCATTAAACTTGCTTCAGTTGAGGGATCCTTTGTATCATCCATAGAGAAGGCAGCTTCGGCCTGAGCCAGGGTCTTGACATGGTCGCATCCCGCCTTCTCCAGGATGGCTGAAATTCCCCTTACACCGGAGAATGCGCAGACATCCCCACGATCACTTAGGATTTCTTCGAAAGCTTCGGCCTCCCCACTTATCCATTCGATAACACCTTCAGGGTCGCCTCGTATGAAGTTATCTTCGTTAGAATAGGCGCCCACGTTGGCAAATCTAGCCTTTATCTTCTCCACGCAATCCAAAGATTTTTGAAAACATCTTTCTTTGGATGCGCGAAGTTCTTCAACTGTTTTCTCTAAATAGTTTTTCCAATATTCACTGGCCTCTCGGTTAGCCTCTGTGAGAGCGCATTTTTCTTTGGCCTCTGCCAAATGTTTCCGAAGGTCTTCGATTTCATTCTTCTGGATTTCGGCTTGAGCCTTGAAACTAGCTTCATCTTCTTTCACTTTGTTTACTAATGAAATCAAGATTTTGTCTTTTTCAGTACCTTCGTTTCTTAGCTCAATTACCTCTGAACGAAGGTTGTTCAAAGCCATCGTATATCATTCGTCTGCAATGTCTTTCTGAGCCCTAAGCGCATTGCTAAGAATTAGGCCCTGCATGAGGAGGGCAGAATTAAGTATAAGCAAATAAAATATTTCGTATTCAAAATACAAAATTAGATTTTATACCTTTATGCTATTATACGCTAAGCTGTCAGCAAGCTCATCCTTCGATAAGATCGAAAGGCCATCTTCTAGCTTCGGGAATCCGATGCTTCTGCCTATCTTCCGGCAAATGGATATTTCTTTATTATCCGGGAGACAGTACAAAAAATCTTCTTCCCCACTGCCATTAAACACTAATGCCGCCTTCGGATATTTCAATTTTCGAGCATAGTGTAGTGCTTCTAGCTTTTCTTCTTGAGAAAGCCCCTTTCCCGAAGCATGACGAATGATGTAATCAGCACATTCTTTTGAAGTTTCGGTAGCAGTGGCTTCAACCTTTTTAGATGCAATTTGCTTTGCTGCCTTTTCTTCAACTACGGCAAGTTCCGTATCGGTGGGCTCTAAAGACCCAGCTTCGGTTTCAATTTCAATTATTGCAGCCTCAACTTCTGCCAGCTTTGTTTTAGCTTCGGGTTGCAATCTTTCTTGAAGGAGTAGAACTCAAGGCTTTTGCTATCTCCAACACAAAATCTAGCACATTTTCCATCCTTCTCCTCTTGGGAGTTGTGGCAGAACTTTTTTGTGTCTTCGGCATTGTTGCCTCTATTGAAGGGCTCAAAATCTCTGGCATTTTTGTCATTTCTTTAATTTCTGACCTTTTAGCCTTTTTAGCCTTTGTTTCAACTAGCTTAACTGAAAGCACCTTCGGCATTTTAGCCGGCTCTTCAGTCATCTGTGTAGGAGGAGAGTTCTCTTTTGATTTGGCAGCTGAAGCGGTCCCTTCGTCAAATTTAGGTATCACAGCCGGTTCGATGCAACGCGGCCGGTGGGTTAGAACTTTCAACTTTTTTCCCTTCGGCACAGGCTCATCTGGGGTGGCCGAGGTAGCAGCTTTCCTCTTTTTCCCTTGTCCCCGCAGCGGGTACCGATAGTCGGGGTAAACAAAGCCAATCGCGTCAAAAACGCTGTGCAGTCTCTTTTTTCTCCGACCTCCGAAGGCTGCGGACAGTGCATTATCTTCTGCCTTGGAATATGCTCCAAGTTGTTCATCACTTGTAGCTTCGATACACTTCCGCCAATCATCATTTGGTTCATCAAACTTATCTCCAAATTTGAATGTATATTTCAGCCGGACCAAATCACCTTCACCAGAGTTAGTGATGGTCTCATTCGGCATTTCCCAGTCGCCCACAAGCGGCCATACTCTAAATGCTATATGCTCTTGAATTAAATCTCTTGTGCCGATGAAGGAGCAGATAGTACTAAAGGCCTTCTGACACGCTTCGGTGACATCATCAATTTCGACCTTCGGCCTTCGGAGGCCGAAGCGGGACCAAATGGGGCGCATGATGACTTCTTTAATGTCCTCCCTCGCTGATAAATCATTCTTCACATAAAACAATTCTTCCATCCAAGCTCCGGGCCATCTCTTCCAAAATGTTGGCACTGGGTGGCTTGCGTTGGGACGAGCGATAAATCCATAACAATCGAAGTTGTTGTGATACTGTTCTTTGCCCATGGCCTTCGTCTCATACAGAAGTTCATGCATACTGCAGAAGCACTTAGCACTTGGCTCTAGCCCTTGGCTCCTTACTGCCCAGACAAAAACCCCCATCCTTATTATGGCTTCGGGGGTGATCCGATGAAGGAAAATTTGGTATGTCTTCAGCACTTCAACTACAAACTTACTCAAAGGGAACCGAAGCCCAGCCTTGAAGAAGCTTCGGAAAATCACAACTTCATTTCCTCAGGGGCAGGGACCTTGTTGTCTTCGCCAGCCCTCACAATAGACATATCCCGGAAGTACCTTCCTCTCATGTTTTCAAGATGACTCTGTTTGATGGTTGATTTTCCGAAAATCGAATGACTTGGCCTCCAGGGCTGATCCTTAGAATCTTCGTCCCCACTTTCTACATCATAGCTATCACTGTCATTAGTATCTTTAGATAAGCCTTCCAGTATCTCTTTAGTAATCTTTTCTGTATTTGTTTTTGCTATTGACTCGACAAATCCAACAATATAAGGATCCACAGTCTTCTTCTCCTCAAACAGCTTCTCCTCTTCAGTCCGCTTCATCTTAGCAGCAACTTTCTTGTCTTGAGACATTTCTTCTTCAAAAAGGTAAAAACGAGTTTTTTAGCCGAAGCTCAGAGAGCATGAAAAGCTAAGAAGCACTAGTGAACAAGAGCTATAAAATTGAGAAAATAATGCAAATGGCACAAACAGCGTATCAAATGCAGCTGGTATGAGTTCTTATTTATACGATCAGTGCGCTCCAAATTGGAGGACCCTGGCTATCATTGACTGTTGCTATTCTAGCAAAGGAAAGGTGTTTTTTCGGACCTTCGGCTTAAAGCCTTCGTCCATGTCGTAGTCTAAATTCGTTATCTTAACAAATTATTATTGCAAGGGGCTACTGTTGGGGGCCTTCGTCTTCCGAAGGTCCTCAAAAACATGATTTAACAATGTCTTCCAAGTGTGACATATGAGCAGGTACCTTCAGACTCGGGCTAAAAGCATATACAATGTGAAGAGCACGGTCGTGATGAAGTCTGGTGTTGCTCCGAAGCTACACGCAAGGGAGCTTTGGCTCAATGGCGGAAAAAGAAACCGACTTAAAGGGAAAAAGGCTATCTAGTCCTCATTGGGTTGTCTATAGGTTAATATTAAATATGAAGAGCATGAATATAATTTCTCCTAGGCTGCGTCTTGTGCCTATAAATAGATGAACAGTACCCGCGTACGGTTCATGTTGACTTGTATTCATTTGTGCGTCACACTTGTACTTTTGTCTCTCATCAAGCCGAAGGTACATTTGTAATTCAATATTGTTTCTGTATTTCCATAATAATATAATGAGAATAAATTAATAATGATTACATGATTGCTTGTGTTGTCTTCTATATTCTGTATGCATCTTCTTCTATTATCATATACTGTGACGATGAAGGTATGTCCTTCGTAACCTTCGTCTGAAGATCATTATATCCTGAGGAGAATAATGCTTCGAAGGACGAAGGGTATTGACATTTAACATTTTGTGTTGCCTTGTTCTTAATTCATAGCATTTAAGAACAAGTCCCCAACAGTCCTCTATGTAAAGCCAACCCCGCGGGCTCGCGTGGGCGCGCTTTCACCTTTGTGTGGGCCGACCTGGGCTGGTTTCAGCCCGATACTATTCATATTTTTTCCTTTTCTTTTTTGCCAGATTTAGGAAATTCATAAGAAATCATAGAAAAATGATAAAAATATGAGACCAATTTTGTTGGAGTCCTAAATTTCTCTAGTATTTAATAAAAATGGTTCCAAGATTTTTAGCCCAAACTAGGAATTATGTGCTATTTAAGAAGGCCAAAACCTAGTGTAACACCCCGGGCTTTAAGGGACAAAGCCGGGTGCATCTCATACATGCGCCAAAGAAGACAACATATATAATAAAAGAGTGTATAGAGATAAATGTCACAATAACATTAGAGTATTTATTACATAGCGGAGATCTTATTACAAAATAAAAGATAATTATAAAATGAACTAAGGATCGTCCTTGGCGCAGAAGTCAACTGGGAAACGCCACCTAGATCAGATCAAACTCCTCGCCTTGTGGCTCCTCCTGAACCAAATGTTCTTCTCCTGTGGGGGGTGTGAGATAGCAAGGGTGAGCTCACACATGATCATAGCTCAACAAGTTGTGGGGAACCAGTGGCATGAACTCACAAAGGTGGGAGATTATGTGATGTGTAAGGCTAATCAACAACAGGGGTTAAAGCTGAGCATTGCTTTTAATTAGTTGGTCAAAATTTTATTAGCAGTTACTAAGTATAAGTAGATACCAAACCATAATAATAATAATAGAACAAAATTAATAATAAACCCATGCAAATGCAAATGACAAATTGACTTTAAGTTCCATAGATTAATCATCAGAGAGTCCTGAGCTGCTCTTGACCGTGAGCTCGGCTAGTATACCAGTTTTACACTCTGCAGAGGTTGTACCCTTTACCCACAAGTCGTGTTTCCCATGTCGCTAGGGTTAGCTAGGCCCTTAGACACTACCGAGGTGAATGGCTAGGGATCCACTACAAGGCCTTTACAAAGTTCCACTAGCTTTCGAAAACCCACTATAGTTTATGGGAAAAGCACTTGCAAGAATCCCTCGTCTGACCGCCATCGTAGCAAAATCAACCCAAGAACCTCCTTGCATGCAACTCCCCTACTGCCCTTGCCCATTTCGAGTAAGGTAGTCTTCCACTAGCTTTCCTAATTAGTCAGCCAAGGGGTCCCATTCCTCCCTTGTGGTGGCACGTATTTCTCAAGTTAAGCTCCATGTTCCAATTAACAATAATATAATGATCTTGACATGAACATAAATAGAATAACAAAATAACTGGAACATGGATAATAATGAAATATTAACCCAAAACCATGTAAAGCAAAAGCATAACTACCCAAATGATTCAGGGGTAAACAAGGTAAACAGGATAAACAGACTAGGGTGACCTATTGGGTCCCATCAAAATTAAACCTATTCATTGAATAATGATAATAAATAATATTATTGGGTAAACAAAAGTGGGTCAAGGGCACAACTTGCCTGTCACTTGAGATTCCAGTTACCAGGGTGATTCTTTAAATCTTCGTGACCTCACTGCTAGTCATAGCAATACAAACAGACATGGTATAGACAAAATTAACATCACACCAAACATAAGTACAAACTGAATAATAATAATCTACGCGTAGCTACGAGATCGCGGAATCGAGAACTACTAAGATCGGAGTTACGATTAAGGAGTTATGATTTTATAGAGGATTTATGTGATTAAAATATGAAACTATATTATAAATTGGTTAGTATAATTCATATGAGAGGTTATTCTATAAATAATTATCTTAACTTTAATCTAAGTTATAAATTGACCATAGATCTTATTCTAGAAGATTATAATGATAAGCAGATTAACCAACATAAGTTAAATGGAGGTCTAATTATAAAAGAATGAGACATGGTATCATAAGTGTTGTTATTGCATAGTAAATATTTATACGGGGTTAACGCAACTTGAACGGATCAAATCGGAGTTAAAACGGAGGAGTTATGAATTTCTAAGGATTTTATGTATTTTGTACAAGATTAAATAGGATATAAAATTTAATGTGACTTTCATATCAAAACAGAGATATTATATGATAAACAATAACATTATAGAATTATAGAAATTGGAATGGATCAATTTGGACTTCAGATGAATTTTCTAGGGATTAAACAAGTTCAAATGATTATTTTTACATTAAAAATTCATTTCCATAACCATTTATCTATTTTATGTGTTCTCTGGACTGGGCGCATTATTAACAGAAAACACAGGGGCTACAACGCAAATTGTTCTAAGACTCAGACTAAGTCTACTGTCGACTGCAGGTTTATTAACAGATTTTCCAGGGCTCTTTAGCAAAATACTACGGCCGAAGGGGTACGGGAGAAATCTAGCCATCGGATCCTCACTAGACGACCCAGATTAGATCGGTCACCAAACTGAATCGGTACATAGCGCCCATCGTTAGATCTGGATCTGACGGCCATGATTTAATGAAACAGGGAACTAATCATATCCATCCATCGTCGATCCAACGGCCCCAGCCAAGCCGCGACGTTTGATCTCATCCCGGCCGTTACCCAGTAGATCAACGGCACCAGGTGCCGTCTTCCTCCTCCAGCCGAATGCCCAGGTCATCGGCGGCTTCTTCTACCCTCGGTCCTCTCTCTCTCTCTTCTATTTCTTTCCTCCGCTAATCCGCTACAGCAGAACGCCATGAACACGGCAGCGAGCGGTTTCGAGCTCGCTATTCGAGCCCTAACTACCACCCAGGAGTATGGATCGGAGCGCGGATAGAACCTCTACAGAGAGGATGAAATGTTGAATTACAGGGACGTCTTCTTACCAAGTTCGAAGCGCAGCAGGAGGACTCCACGGCTGGAGCCTGACTAGCTTCATCCATGGCGGCGGCTACTCCTTTCTCTCCCCTAACTCGACGCTGCTTGCTCGGCTCCCTGGTTGTACGTTGTTTGGCTCCTATGTGCGTAACATCAATTTGTGAAAGCCAGAGGGGTTGATCCTATTTATGGTCGAGGAAGAATCGAGTACTGATCAATCCAGTGAATCTGCTATAATACTGGAGTTAGTTACAGGTCTTTGGATCTAGGGTAACGGAGAAACGGCCAAGCGAATTTGAAGTGTTCACCGGTTGAGGAGGATAGCCCTAATTGAACAGGCCCACATGTCATCGGTAGAAGCAGAAGAAGGCGCGTACGTGAGACATTCCTGGCAGAGGAACGGACCCCGCGTTCTAGTGAAAGTGAGCGTGGCAGGCAGCATTTTTCAATGGCTGATGTCATGCTATCATGGTGTTTAGGTTCCAGCCAGCATAATAAAGAAATATGGATGAAACACTTCTATGGGCAGGCGGTTTGGGAATTCAGGCTGAGCATAAAGAAAAGAGAAAAGAAAAAAACATGTGGCTGGGAGGGAATGTGGAATACGACATTTGGGAAGGGGTTGGCCGAGCAGCCACCACACATGAGCTTCTTCTCATTTTTTTAATCTTTTCCAATTCATGTTTTTCTTTTCTATTTCTTTCCCCTATCTATGGATTCAAATTCAAATTTCTGATCTGTGTTTTTGCACTTCAAGTTTTAATGCATAGATAAAAAAAACAGCATGTATGCAGTATATATATTTATTATTATTTTATCCACTTTGTATAGTATTTCTCTACGTTTTCTCAAATTCTAGGTTTCCAATTTAGACCTTTAATTCCAAATTGGCTATTTATATATTTCTATTAACATTATTGTTACCAAATGCACACACAATGAAACTCCAACATGATGCATAAGTTATTTGAGTGTCTTTTGTTAATTATTTATTTGTTTAAGTGAGGTGTTCAGATGTGATGGTAAATAGAGATAACACACACATATAGATAAAGGAAAATAATTTCTCCTTTTATATTTCCTTACAAATTGGGTATTACAAATTCTACCCCCTTAACAAGAATCTCGTCCTCGAGATTCAGGAAGGACTAGGGAAACGATGGGAAAAATCTATGCGGAGCTTTTCTTCCCTTTCCCATATAGCTTCATCTTCTCCATGATGGCTCCATTGCACTTTGCACATTTTTATAACCATATTTCTTGTAACTCGAGTCAATGTGTCAAGAATCTTGATGGGGTACTCCGTGTAAGTCAAATCACCCTGAACACTGTGACAGAACCTCCCAAGTTATTGAGCCCACATGCACCTGTCCTTGTTTCAAAGACATCAAATGGCTATGCATGTGCACCAGATAACTTAACAGGATCTGTCCGATTGCCCCAGGGACATCGGATAAACCACTTACAACTAGGATCGTAGGGTTAAATAACACAAATAACACACATCAACATTTTTGCCGCGGAAATCTTATTACCAAATTTTACAAGTTACAAAAATTTTACTTTGTACATGATCGGAGTGATTACAAAGGTGATTCAAAGAAATAACTTTAAACTGTTATATATTTTTTATAAGTTTGAAATATATGCTAGCTCAAGTGACCATCCTCAGTAAGAAGTATAGAAGGGTTACTTAGACTTATAAGAAGGCCGAGCCCACCGGCACTTAACACCATCATCAGCAGCACAAAACTATAACCTGAAAAACAATAGGGAATAAAACTCTGAGTATGGAATTACTCAGCAAGACTTACCCGACTAAAGAAAAGACTCTCAAGGGTATGCTAGTTAAATAGGAATCAAGGAAAAGGCTTAACTTAGCTATTTTTGCAGAAATAGCTTACTAAAGTGAATCCTTACTTTCAATGTTTTAACGCCCGATTAAATATTAATAGACTCTAATTGCATCTAGTCTAATTTCACCATCTCATCAATACAACAATATTTTTATTCATAATGTTCACATCCTGACTTAGGTTGCAGGTCAGTGACCAAGTCTTCATATCCGAGAAGTAACGGCGATCAGAATCGATTAATACCCAGCTGGGGATCTCCGATCACACGACATATGTAGCACTTAACCCTTGCATATGTCAACTCGCCACCGGGGTTCTTAAGACCAGATCAGGTTCACGCCAACCGAGAGCACAGATACACCACCGTCCAGCCTCTTGCCACGGAGGGTACATACTACTCTCGCCATCTCTCCACTCCCATTGTGTGTTATCTTATTCTGGTATTAGTCTGCCCGAGGCAAAGCTTACCCATGATGAGGCATGTGACCAGTTAAAATGTCCTCGATCATCAAGCCTACATACTCATCCAATCCTTAATCAACCTGGGTAGAACATCACCTGTTCCTAGCCCAAGTCCCGCTTTAAGTACTTCCACCCTTAGGATTGTTTGTATTCCTTAGGATGAAAAGAGCATCAAAGGGAACTTTGCAGTAAGATCCCACCACGCTCTTAATGAAAATATTCTTGCAGGCAGAAGCCATCCTTCCTCAGGATAACCCCTGAGCTAGGCATTAACGCAAAGGACAACCTCTATCTACAAGATTTACCTCTAAGCAAGGCTAAGCAATTTGAAAATCATATTTTGATACTTCATCAGAAGTATCTATAAAGGTATGGATATCAAGGTAGGCAATGCATCAAAGGGTTTCCAAGCAACTCCTATAAACGTAGTGCACATTTCACTAGACTTAAAGTGTGAAAAAATTATTTAAAAACACAAGGAAGGGGTTGCATGCACCGGGGCTTGCCTATGTTGCAGTGAAGTGGTTTCAGATCCCTCTATCAACTATTTAGTTAGATGGCTCCTCCACTTGATCAACAGATACTGGAGTAGACTCCTCCTTCAAACACCACTTCTTCTAGGTGTTCTACATGTAAAGATATGGATATGAATGCTTATGCTTATGCAACTTGAAAAGAAAAATACTAAAAAGCATCAAAAGACTTACACCTCTCTATAGGTACTAACAAAACCTTAAGAGAGCTAAATACTTTAACATCACAACTCAATTCACCAACCGAACTAGGAAACCTTGCCTCCATAACCAACCAAGTGCTTCATTTATGTAGTAAGCAAGGATCTAAACTGCATGTACTACATGTTACAGTGTCCAAGAATCAGTCACAATTCATTGAACCTATTTTTAGTTCTCTGAATTCATCTTTTAGTACTCCATTCCTCTCCCTCTGTTTAGTGCTTTGTAACTCACAAATTACCTCAACAACAAACCCAACTCATTTACTCAAAGTTATTCTCTAGCCATAGCTCTACTATTTTGGCATAGCATCCCCAGACTGAAACCATACTAATCAAAAGTTATGATGCCACAAAATAGAGCAAAAATAATAGAAAAGTTCAGTTTTAGTGAACTGAAACAACACTGCACCCACTCTGGTAGAGAAGTTTGGGACACCTTTTTACTGCCAACTTATACAGTAGCAGGCCCATTCTTTGTATGAAACTTGTTGTCCTTGATGTGGTCTTTTATCTAGATGTGAATCCCTAACCTAATTCTCTGGTAGTAATTATCACAAGGCTCTAAAGTTAGGAGAAAAACACTGGATCATAGTGACAGTAATTGAATTAGCACACCACTGATCCCTTACAGACCTCCCCGTTTGAATCCCTTGATCACCTAATTTCACTTAGCAACAAATCAAGTCAACTTAACAAAAGTTATTCTCAACCCCACTGGTCAGCAACAACCATTTAACAGTGCCTTAGGATATTATTATACGTTGCAGGCCATCACTGAATTTGTTCTGGCTCATACTGTCAAGACCAACAGATAAGGATTTGTTGCCTAGAAAACAGTCCAAAAACCTGGATACTTTCAATAGAGAGTAGGGATTCTAGACCTCAGTTAGGCACCTCGACTCTATCTCAATTTATATTACCATATGAGGCAGAACATGAAGATAGGGGCCTATTTTAGAATCCTACAGCAACACTATCACTTGCACCAGCCCTGCTGCCCCATCTGCACACCTGCATGTTCCGACCAAACTTGGGCTGTAAAGGCCAAACAGGCTTCTCGGTGAGCTTCACCAATGTATGGGGATGCTAGAACATCAAGTCTTAGGGATTGAGTCATACCGTAATCGCCTGTCCACGTGAGGTTGATGTGTTGGTGAGGTGATCACTAGACATGCTCGGCAGCTTGATCAGTGGAACTGGGCACATCCAGGGTATGGTTTGGGGAGGGAAGAGCAATATTACTATCTGAAACTACATACGACGATCAAGGACTGAGGCAAGGATCTCTCCTTTGCTCCTGCACCCTTCCCCCCACGGTTTGCCCTTTAAATAGGCAGCGAAAAGATCATGGGGACTGGATTTTTAAACTGGCAACAGGGATAACAATAAATAGAAAGTGTAGTCGTGGCTCACTCAAGAAAGCCCACGCCGGTGCTGCAGGGTGAAGATTATCCATAGCAAAGGGAGGGAGGTGAAGATAGGATGGCACTGTTCTGGATATTTGCACAGGTGATATTTCAGTGATGAACAAATCTGAATAACCCTGCCAGCACTCCATCCCAATCTTCATCCTATTCCAAAGTTGGTCACGGCAAGAAAAACTGAACTTGGTCACTTCTAGCAGCCAAAATATCAAGCCTTGATATTTCTGTAGAAGATAAGAACTCCAGACTTCAGTTACTCACATCTCCCTTATCCCATTCGAGCACAGCAGTGAGATACAGCAAAGTGATAGGATCTTTTCTCCCTTCCCAACTTGATCCAAAGTTCAGAGCCCCTCCAAAATAGTCCAAAACTTTGATACTTCTCAATAGAGCTAAGATCTCTAAAGTTTCAGCTAGACACTTCAACCTTATCTTCATCCAACCACACAAGTGCAACCACAGGGAGAGAGTGATCTTTTCAGTTACTCCAATCCAACACTGCATCAACTTCTTCAGTGCTACTGCTCCACTTCACTTCTCCATGTTCAGTGCCCTTCATCTCACAATTTTGCATAGCAACAAGCCCACTCTCCCTTAACCAAATTTATTCTCCATTTATAGCTCTACTTCCTTTGTATAATAACCCATGGTTGAAAACACTTAGAACAGTAGCTATGATGCACCAAAGTTGAGCCAACTTTACTGAAAATCCATTTTTTGTTAACTGCAATAGCATAACACTAACCCTGACAGCCCAACTTGGAACCCATTTTTCTCCAAATTCTAAACAGTAATAAGACTAACACTTTATAAGAAACTTGCTTTCCTTTAAATGGTCTCTAACTTTGCTACAAGATTCTTAGTTCAAAAACCTTATGAATTGGCCATAAAAGAACTCCAAACTTGGCACCAATACTGCAAATGCAGTTTTAGCCAACTGAACAAAAGTTCAGTCAGTACAATTGACCATCCCTTTTTGGGCAGCTGTTACCCCCAACTTCCATGTAGCATCAAACCAAACTTGCTTGAGGAGGTTTGTTTACTATCATATGATCTTCAATTTCCCTATAGCAAACCCAGTCCAAAACCTTATGGATTAAGCTCAAAGAAGCTCCAAAACAGCCACAAATAAGAAAATTCAGTTTCAGACAATATTCACCATCTGAAACTCTAGAAACTTGTCAGCCCTACTTTGGGAAACCTTTCTTCAAGTTGCAGTGCATATAGATTTAGGGCTATGACCTTTAACAAAACTCATTCTCCTACTATCACTATACCTCCTTGCTATAGCAATCATAACTTAATTATCCATAGGTTGGCCACTACAGAGGTCTAAACATGGCTATGTTTTACTGAATTCTAGTACTTAGCCATTTAACCAAGTCTGAGCCCAAAGTCTGACAGTCCACTTTTGGGTAAGTTTTACACCTGGTTCCATATGGTTTCAGGGCCAAGTATCTTAACCAAGTGTGTACTACTATATTATCTCTACAACCTTGTTATAGTGACCATAACCCATAACCATATGGATAAAGCAGTAGAGAGCTCCAAAGTTGCACAAAACTCACTAAAACCCAGCTGCAATGATTTGGCTAAGTCTGAAAAAACAATACCTAACATCACATTTTTGGACCACCTTTTCACCTGGTAGCATATGGTTTTTGGGCTAGTACACTTAATAAGGATTGTTCTCCAACAGTTACTCTACAAGTTTATTATAGCAACCTCTTACCAAAAGTCCATAGATTAAAAGTTATAAGGGTCCAAAAACCACTAAATGAAACTGTTTTTAGCCCAATTCCAAATTGAACCCAATCTGAACTTTTGCAATTTACTCCAAACTTTTCCACACAACATGGAATTCTCCAAATATGAAAGTTGTTCACTTTTCCAAGCTCTACAACTTTGGTATATAGGCTTTTAGCTAATTCTTTCTGGATTTTGAAATCCACTTTTGGGGCAAATGAGGGTTTCAAATGTGACTAGGGTTTTTCCACACCACCTCTCAACTTCGATCCACCACTCCAACTCAAGTTGTTCTTGGACCTAAGGTCTAGCTTTAGCATAGGAAGCTTATGTCCATAGTTTTACTGGTTTAGAAGTTGCTTTACATAACCATCTCTTCCAAGCTAGGCTCAGGTTAAGGTTTGGAGTTAATCCAGCTCCTTAGGTGTTTCATTCACTGGACTAACACTTCAAAGCAAACAATTGTGGGTTCTTAAAGCTTTTCTTTTATACTTAAGACTCCAAGTCATCACATTACTTGCCCAAGAGATGATGTATTCTCATTTAGCTTAAACCAGGTCCTTAGCTAAGTCCTCTACTCAACACACAGCATCACACTTTTTGTAAAGTTTTAACCTAGTAAATGCATTCTAGGTGTAACAAGCACGTTAATGCAGATGCTCATGATGATATGTCAGAGTTTTAGTTCACGTAACACCAGGGGTGTTACAGCCTCCCCCCCTAAAAGAAATCTCGTCCTGAGATTTAAAAGTCCAGGCTCAGTAACGGAAAAGGAAATGTGTCACAAACTTATTTCCCAATTTCTCCTACCAGGCAGGGGGTGTGCCCCTATTGGTTCAAAATTCACAAACCCTATGGTTTTCCAAAAACTAGAAACTTAGGGCAAGGACTTTGTCTTCTAAATACCCCTCTGACCTTCTACATGGCTTCATCTTTTGTGGGGTAGTTCCACTGTACCCTGTAAGACTTGATATATTTCTGTGTTTTACCCAAGAGGTTGCATCTGACTCGTTTTGGACAACTTCAATCCCTTTAGCAAACTACTATAGACATTAAAAGTTACCTCAGAAATAGGTAATTCTTCCTTACACAACAGCTATAAGATGGCTCACAGGTTACATGATCCAGGTGAAACAGGAAAACTCATTACAACAAATTTTAACCTGTTTTTATTACCAAGCTAGTCTATCTTACACCTACCTTATAACATTGATCTACTTCGCTACACACCCAGTTGCCTACTATATTTTCTCTAGTTACACCATAAGTCAGATGCTTGTTGCCATTCTTCCAAGGAACCGTTAGTCCGCTGGTGCAGGAGTAGGATAAAAGGCAAGATTGAGCCTATGCACCGCTTGCTGCAGATGGTTGACAAGCCGTTGTGCTGCTTGAAATTCCATTGGATGAGCACGATTCAATTCCTTGATTGCCTGATCCTGATGGCCTTATGAAGCTCATGGTTTCCTTAAGGTCTTCTCTAACAGCAACAACATATAAGTGAGTTTCCTTTTGTTGCTGAGTCAAAGCTCTAGATTTGGATTGAGCATTAGTTAGCTTATGCTCAAGCTCCTTGATACGATTCTGGTCAGCTTGGTGTTGTGCTTGAAGTTTTGTCACCTGATGCTCTAGTCCAACAATTCGCTCAGCTTGAATCTTTGTTTCCTCCAGTTGTTCTTGTGCCTGGGTACAAGCCCTATTCTTGGCCATTTCCATCATCTTAAATGCAGCATAACTCCCAGTGTACAACTGCTGCCACATTTGATGACTGTGCCCTTGAGTAAGCTGCAACTCCAGCACGGCCATCAAAACTCGAGCAGATGCCGATTCAACCGAATCCTGCCCAACGGGAATGTTTTCCATTAATCAGGCCTGGTGATGATACACAAATGGGTCACTTAAGGCAACTGCAGGGAACAACCTCATAGACATGGCCTGTATTTCTTCCCATTTCTAGTAACAGATGGTTGTCAACACCTCTAAGGCAGCTACCTGAGCACCTTCCCAAGGAGTCATTCCTTCAGCATGGAACATCCAATGTGGCCAAGATGGTTTTCTAGCACATTCTGGAATACGGACTACTACCTCATACCATGGTTGTCCTCTAAGAATAGTGCGTGACACTGGTACTTGGGTGCTTCGGTATATCCAACTTCTTGAAGTAGTTGCCACAGGACCATTGGAAGACAAAAATCTCGTAGAAACTCTCCAACTCCTGTAGGCGCTTTTTGTTGATTCATCTATAGAGAAGAGCAACAGATACACTCTATTCACTAAGGATGTATGAACAAGGTATATGAAACCCGTACTAGAATAGCTACATAGGGGGTTTTGACTTAAAGTTGTATGGCATGATGCATGCTCGTCCTATTCGTCCTTAGAACTCATGCCAACTTATAGTGGCTATCACGTTCTATGGCGGTGGCAATCCTACTCACTCCCGTTATTGAACACTAGTCGCACTTTCCTAGGGTTTAGTTAGTGTACCTGCAAAAAATTGCATTATAGTTGTGGGTTAGTGGTTTTGAACTAAGCCACCTGATAGTCCTTAATTTAGGGCTTAACAGAGGATGTCGCTAGCATTATAGTTTTTCAAATCTGTTTTTCAAAACCCAACAATATGTTTAGTTGAAAATAGGTTTTTCAAAACCAAAACTTTTGTTTTGAAAATACGTATGTAACCGTATATGCTTAATCTTGCTCCGATACCAGCAGTGGCAGAACCTCCCAAGTTATTGAGCCCACATGCACCTGTCCTTGTTTCGAAGACCTCAGACGGCTATGCATGTGCACCAGATAACTTAACAGGATCTGTCCGATTGCCCCAGGGACATCGGATAAACCACTTACAACCAGGATCGCAGGGTTAAGTAATACAAATCACAGACATCAACATTTTTGCAGCGGAAATCTTATTACCAAATTTTACAAGTTACAAAAATTTTACTTTGTACATGATCGGAGTGATTACAAAGGTGATTCAAAGAAATAACTTTAAACTGTTATAAATTATTTATAAGTTTGAAATATATGCTAGCTCAAGTGACCATCCTCAGTAAGAAGTATAGAAGGGTTACTTAGATTTATAAGAAGGTCGAGCCCACCGACACTTAACACCATCATCAGCAGCACAAAACTATAACCTGAAAAACAATAGGTGTTGGGGGCCTTCGGCTTCCGAAAGTCCTCAAAAACATGATTTAACAATGTTTCTGGAGTATAATACATGAATAGGTACCTTCGGACTCGGACCTTCGGACTCGGATCAGAACCACAGCGTAAAGAAGCGCAAAGAATACGAAGGTTGGCGCAGAGCCGAAGCTATGTGCAGGAGAGCTTCGGCATGATAGCAGAAAAGGAAACCGACTTAAAAAGGAAAAGGCTATTCGAACCTCGTTGGGTTACAATAGAGCCATTAACAAATGTAAAGGGCATGGGTGTAATTTTACATGGGCTGCATCCCGTGCCTATAAATAGATGAACAGTACTCCCGTACTGTTCACGCTGACTTGGCATTTGCGTTTTGCGTCACGCTTGTACTTTCACCTTCTTTCAAGCCGAAGGTACATTTGTAATTCAATCTCATTTTTATTCTCCACAATAATAAGATAGAGATGAGTTGGTAATAATACATGATGGTTTATATTATTTTATATTTCATATGATTCCTTCTTCATCATTATATGTTGTACTGCTGAAGGTATATCCTTCATAACCTTCGTCCGAAGATCATTATATCCCAAAGGAAATAATGCTTCGAAGGACGAAGGATCTTAACGTTTAACATTTTCTGTGTTGCCTTGTTCTTAACTCATAGCATTGAGAACAAGTCTCCAACATTGGCACCTACCTCCGGTGAACTCTTTTCGACCACCTTCGACAAGCATTGACCTTCGTCATGCCACCAAGAAAGCTTCTGCAACAGGGGCTGCCGCTCTGCAGCCACTGGACCCGAACCAGGAGACCTTTTCTCTTCGAGAGGCCCGAAGCCAGAAGAGGAAGGCCACTAGTCCAACACTCCAGGAGGACCAGTTGGACCAAGAAATCAGGAATATGGAGATGCTTCATCAACAAGTACAAAGGAAGAAGGAGAAGATGGCTCGACTAGCCGACCTTCAAGAGACAGATTGACGAAGCTACTGAGGAAGTACGCCATCTTGCTCAAGATGAGCAAGAGCGAAGGCCTCAACATAGGGGGCTTCATCAAGAAGGCTTCTTCAACGAGGATGAATGGTACGAGGATTTCCATCATGGAAATTTTGCTTTTGATGATGCTTCTCCTCTATCAGCAGAACTACAGGCTACACCTTGGCCCTCAGCTTACAAGCCACCCCAGCTCCCATGTATGACGGGCACTCAGATCCGAAGCAGTTTCTGATGAGCTACGAAGCAACCATATCTTCATATGGAGCCAATACTGCAGTCATTGCCAAATCTTTCGTCATGGTAGTCAAGAATGTTGCACAAACCTAGTACTCTTCTCTTCGACCAGGAACAATTACATCATGGCAGAAGCTGAAGGACATGTTGATCACCAGTTTCCAAGGGTTTCAGATGAAGCCGGTTACTGCTCAGGCTTTGTTCCAGTGGATGCAAGATCATGAGGAATACCTCCAGGTGTATGTTCGAAGGTTCTTGCGTCTGAGGGCACAAGCACCAATAGTGCCCAATGAAATTGTCATTGAGGCCATGATCAAGGGGCTTCGGCCAGGACCTACGGCCTAATACTTTGCCATGAAACCCCCTCAAACTCTGGAGAAATTGCTGCAAAAGATGGATGAATACATCCGCGCTGACAATGACTTTCGTCAGAGAAGGGAGGAAGCCTATAGGTTCTCTGAGATGACCAGGGGCTTCGGAGGGAGGATACACCCAAGGTATGTCAGATCAATCCACTCCACCCAGAATGACGACAGAGGAAGCCAGCAGCGGAGACCACAATATTCCTCGCAAGCTTCGGGGCAGCAACAAAGCTGTCCTCGGTCGTCAGCTCCAAGAGGCAGAGGCGCCAGGGGCTTCGGAGGAAGGTTTGGGGATCATCCCAGGAAATTTTATTGCTTATTCTGCGATGAGGACAAAGGCCACACTACAAGGATGTGCCATGTCACCATTCAGAAACAGAAGGAAATAGCAGAAGCTACAGCCCAGCAGAACCAGCCGAAGCAGGTCATAACATATTGCTTCGTATCACTCACCCTACATACTAGAGTATGTAGGTAACCATCCTGCAGCGTCTATTGCTTCGGCTAGTCAGCCACAGGCATCCTGGCCTCAACTACCACCTTCGCCGCTACACAACCTGCATATTCACGTGGCCAACAGCTAGAAGGGAGTCAGCAGACCCATCAGCAGAGAGACTTCAGGGAGGAGTCCGAAGCTCGCACAGTCAACAGTACTGTGCCAGAGTCGAAGCATATCTACTAAGAGATATCCTAGCCCTGAATCAGTTTTTACATTCATTGTCATTCTATTTCCTACTAAGGAACAGTTGTTGGAAACTTAGTTTTCTTGTCATTTTCAATTCCGTGTAATAGTTTCGTTTTGCCATAATGAAAATATATCTTCTCCACAGATTTATGGAGTCCAAAAAGTAGCCAAGGCACGAAAAGCTATCCTTAAGTCGCAAGTATCTTCGAAGCTACAAAAAGTCGTTCTACTGAACGCAGCGTAAGTTTGCCGAAGCTATAAAAAGTCGTTCCTAAGGGAGCGTAGTGTAAGTTTTCTGCTCAAATATCGTTCCAAAGGGAATGCAGAGCTTATAGCAAAAAGTCAACGCTGATTCCGCCAAAATATAAGGCGAAGCGCGAAAAGTCAACGCGAATATCGCCGAAATAGAAGGCGAAGAAGTTCAAAAGACGTTCCTAAGGGAATGCAGAACTTACAGCGAAAAGTCAACGCTGATACACCGAAAAATAAGCGGTGAAGCCGAAAATAAACGGCAAAGAAATTGTGTATCCTATAGTGGGGATGTGTGTATATCTTCGGCACAAATATCATTCCGCATAGCATAACATCATCACATCATTCGCATAACATAACATCATACATCATATTGCATCAATGGCACAAGAAGGGGATACAATGTTGACCTTCGGAGAATGCTTCAAAAAAGTGAAATTGTGCTAAGGCACAAAATAAGTTTCGAAGAGATACAACTTTATCAGCTCTAAAGTGGAGGAAAAAGTTTATTGTTGATGAAGCGCTAATGTTTTTGCGTCAATTGGAGGATTTTTCACGAAGCATAAAAACTCTTCTTTACGAAGCATGAAAAGAAGGGAAGGTGTTTTTTCGCCGAAGGCTCAAAAACGGTATGCACGATAAAAGTTTCATGCATCGCAAAGAAAAGGATTACAAAACCATTTATACATTACATTAAAAGTTCATGAGAACCAATATTACTAGTATAGTACAGCTAATGTTACATTAATATTACAGCAATGTTTTTACAATATCTATTATTCTTCCTTCAAAACTTTTTCTGCAGCTTCGGTTAGCAGCTCGGTGACAACTTCATCTACAATAGCTTCGGCCACATTAATGATTTCTATTGCCTTCTTCATTTCTGGGTCGGCCAGTGGGTCGAATGGCTCCGGTGGAGGGGGTAGTTCAGCTGCGGTAGAAAATGTTAGTTAGCTCGAAGTCAAAAATGACAAAGCTAAAAGCCATTAAGTAATACCTATTCGCTTTTCAAGTTCCGCTGCTCTTTTAGCTGCCTTCGTTGCTTCCTAGCATCATGAGTATCTTTTTCGCTCTTTTTAATTATTTCGTGGGCCATCCTCGGTCGCTGTTTTCCCAGATGTCAGTAAAGAATTTTCCACCAACTAAGCTCGCTTCGGCCGAGGGGTCTTCGTGTCGTCAATAGATAGAGTAGCTTCGGCTTGGGCCAAAGTTTTCACATGATTGCAACCTGACTTCTCCAAAATAGCTACAATCCCCCTGGCACCTGAGAAGGCGCAGACGTCTCCGTGGCCATTTAAAATTTCCTCAAAGGCTTCGGCCTCGCTGCTGATCCACTCAATCGGCCCTTCGGGATCGCCTCGTACGAAGTTGCCTTCACTCGAATATGCGCCAACATTGGCGAAGCTACTCTTTATCTTTTCCACACATTCTATAGATTTTCATAATATCTTTCTTTTGAGGAGCGAAGTTCTACAGCTGTTTTTTCCCAATATTTTTTCCAGTAATCGCTGGCATCTCGGTCAGCTTCGGCAATAGCGCATGTCAATTTGGCTTCGGCCAATTGCTTTTGGAGGTTTTCATCTCGTTCTTTGGATTTCAAATTGGGTCTTGTACTTAGCTTCATCCCCCTTCACCTTGTCTACCAATGTAAGTAAAATTTTATCTTTTTCCAAAGCTTCGTTCCTCAGCTTAATAACCTCTGTTCGAAGGTTGTTGAGAGCAATACTGCAGCTCTCGTCTTCGGCATTCTTTTGTGCCCTTAAGCCGTTGCTCAGTATTAAACCCTATATGAAAAGAATTATTATGACAACAAAAAAAAATAATTCAAAACTCATAAACTTCCAAATGTACAACTTTTGTACCATCAGACTGTTATATGCGAGGCTATCTGCAAGATCGTCCTTTGTCATGGCACAAAGGCCAGCTTCAAGCTTTGGGAACCCATACTTCTGGCCATCTGCCGGTAGACAGATAATTCTTTGTTGTCTGGGAGGCAGTATAAGAAATCATCTTCATCTGTCCCATTGAACACTAAGGCACCCTTTGATATTTCAGTTCTTGGGCATAGTGTTTAGCTTCAAAAATCTCTTCTTCAGATAATCTTTTCCCGAAGCATGTCGTACAACATAATCAAGAACTTCGGAGGATGCTTCGTGAGTAGGAGTGGCAATTTTTACATGCAGAATTTCTTCTACAGCTTCCTTTTCTGTTTCTTGTTCTCAAGTTTCCAAGGATTTCTCCTTGGCGGGCTCTGAAGGCCTAGCTTCGGTTTCGACCTGGCTCTTTGCAACGTCGGTTTCGGTTAGCTTTGCCTCAGTCTGCGGCTTTGGACCTTCGGTAGTTTTCCTTGGAGTAGAGCTTGTCTTATTGTCTCCAGCGCATCTAGTACATTGACCATTCTTTTCCTCTTAGGGGTCGCTGTAAGTCCTTTTTGGTGCCTTCGGCACTGTCACTTCTGTCGAAGGGCTTGTAATTTCTGATATCTTTGATCCTTCGCCCCCTATATCAACAGCCATTGGCTCAGCTAATTTGGCTGAGGATGTCTTCGGCATTGCAGTCGGCTCTTCAATCTTCTGCGTAGGCGCAGGTTCTTTGGCTTCAGTAGCCGAAGAGGGTCTCACCGCCAAATTTGGGCACTGCGACCGGTTCAATATATCGAGGCCGGTGAGTAAGAACCTTCATCTTTTTCCTCTTCGGCGTGGGCTCGCTTGGAGCAGCTGAAGCAGTATCTTTCCCGGAGGTTTGCACTCTTTCTCTTCTGCCCCCGCGGCGGGTAGCGGTAATCAGGGTACATGAACCCAATAGCATCAAAAAACTCTATTTAACCTTTTCTTTTTCCGGCTTTCGAAGGTTGCAGATAACGCGTTATCCTCCACTTTGGGAGTACTGCCCAAGCAGATCATCACTTGTGGCTTAGATGCACGCCAGCCAGTCATCGTCTGGTTCGATAAATTGGTCTCCGAACCTGAAGGTATATTTCAGTCGAACCAGACCACCTTCGTGGGGGTTGCTGATGATTTCTTTTGGCATCTCCCAGTTGGCTACCAATGGCCATATCCTGTAGGCCACGTGCTCTTGGACTAAGTCCCTTGTCCTGATGAAAGAACAAACTATACCAAAGGCTCTTCCGCATTCTTCAGCTCCTTCATCAATCTCTACCTTCGGTTTCCGAAGGCCGAAGCGGGACCAGATAGGGTGCATGATGATTTCTTTAATATCTTCTCTCGCTTTTAAATCATTCTTCACATAGAACCATTCTTTCATCCAGTCTCCGGGCCATTTTTTCCTAAAGGTTGGCACTGGGTAGCTTTGAGCCTGAACGAGCAACGAAGCTGTAGCAACCAAAATTATTGTGATACTGTTCCTTACCCCAGGCCTTCGTCTCATACGAAAGTTCGTGTATACTAGAAAAACTTTTTGCACTTAGTTCCAAACCTTGACTCCTCATAGCCCATACGAAGATTCCCATTCTTATGATGGCTTCAGGAGTAATCTGGTGAAGAAAAATCTGGTATATCTTTAAAACTTCAACCACAAAACTGCTTAGGGGGAATCGAAGCCCAGCCTTGAAGAAGCTTCGATAGATTACAACTTCATTCTCTTCAGGAGTAGGAGCAGTCTGGTCTCCGTTGTCAGCCCTCACGATGGATATGTCTCAAAAATACCTTCCTCTCATGTTATCAAGATGACTTTGCCTGATAGTCGATTTTCCAAAGACTGTGTGACTTGGTCGCCACGGCCGATCTTCGGAGTCTTCGCAAACTTTCCACATCATAAGTATCACTGTCATCGGTATCTTCAGATAAGCCTTCTAGAATTTCTTTTGTAATCTTTTCTGTGTTGTTCTTTGCAATTGACTCGATGAATCCAGCGGTTTTTTCCTTAAGATGCTTCTCCTCCTCGCTCAGCTTCATTTCAGCAACAACTTTCTTATCTTGAGACATCTCTTCGGAAATGGTGAAAATGTGCTCTTAAAGCTGAAGCTTAGAAAAACTAAAAAACCAAGCAAGCGATGGTAGGCAAGAGCTAAAAATTGAGCAAACAGAGTAGATGGCAAAAAGCGTACCAAATGAGCTCGCGGTGTGCTCTTATTTATACTCCTAGTGCGTTGTAGGGTGGAGGGCCCCGCATGTCATTGACTGGTGCTATTCTAGCAAAGGGAAGGTGTTTTTTCGGACCTTCGGCTTAGGGCCTTCGTCCATATCGTAATCTGAATTCATTATTCTACAAATTAATATTGCGAGGGGCTACTGTTGGGGGCCTTCGGCTTCCGAAGGTCCTCAAAAACATGATTTAACAATGTTTCTGGAGTATAATACATGAATAGGTACCTTCGGCTCGGATCAGAACCACAGTGTGAAGAAGCACAAAGAATACGAAGGTTGGCGCAGAGCCGAAGCTATGTGTAGGAGAGCTTCGGCATGATAGTAGAAAAGGAAACCGACTTAAAAAGGAAAAGGCTATTTGGACCTCGTTGGGTTACAATAGAGCCATTAACAAATGTAAAGGGCATGGGTGTAATTTTACATGTGCTGCGTCCCGTGCCTATAAATAGATGAACAGTACTCCCGTACTATTCACGCTGACTTGGCATTTGCTTTTTGTGTCACGCTTGTACTTTCACCTTCTTTCAAGCAGAAGGTACATTTGTAATTCAATCTCATTTTTATTCTCCACAATAATAAGATAGAGATGAGTTGGTAATAATACATGATGGTTTATATTATTTTATATTTCATATGATTCCTTCTTCATCATTATATGTTGTACTGCTGAAGGTATATCCTTCATAACCTTCGTCCGAAGATCATTATATCCCAAAGGAAATAATGCTTCGAAGGACGAAGGATCTTAACGTTTAACATTTTCTGTGTTGCCTTGTTCTTAACTCATAGCATTTGAGAACAAGTCTCCCACAACAGGGAATAAAACCTTGAGTACGGAATTACTCAGCAAGACTTACCCGACTAAAGAAAAGACTCTCAAGGGTATGCTGGTTAAATAGGAATCAAGGAAAAGGCTTTAGCAAGAATCAACTTAGATATTTTTTAAGAAATAGCTTACTAAAGTGAATCCTTACTTTCAATGTTTTAACGCTATACTAAATATTAATAGACTCTGATTGCATCTAGTCTAATTTCACCATCTCATCAATACAACATTATTTTTATTCATAATGTTCACATCCTGACTTAGGTTGCAGGTCAGTGACCAAATCTTCATATCCGAGAAGTAACGGCAATCCAAATCGATTAATACCCAGCTGGGGATCTTCAATCACACGGCATATGTAGCACTTAACCCTTGCATATGTCAACTGGCCACCGGGGTTCTTAAGACCAGATCAGGTTCACGCCAACCGAGAGCACGGATACACCACCGTCCAGCCTCTTGCCACGGAGGGTACACGCTACTCTCGCCATCTCTCCACTCCCATTGCGTGTTATCTTATTCTGGTATTAGTCTGCCTGAGGCAAAGCTTACCCATGATGAGGCATGTGACCAGTTAAAAGGTCCTCGATCATCAAGCCTACATACGCATCCAATCCTTAATCAACCTGGTAGAACATCACCTGTTCCTAGCCCAAGTCCCGATTTAAGTACTTCCACCCTTAGGATTGTTTGTATTCCTTAGGATGAAAAGAGCATCAAAGGGAACTTTGCAGTAAGATCCCACCACGCTCTCAATGAAAATATTCTTGCAGGTAGAAGCATCCTTCCTCAGGATAACCCCTGAGCTAGGCATTAACGCAAGGGACAACCTCTATCTACAAGATTTACCTCTAAGCAAGGCTAAGCAATTTTGTAAATCATATTTTGATACTTCATCAGAAGTATCTATAAAGGTATGGATATCAAGGTAGGCAATGCATCAAAGGTTTTCCAAGCAACTCCTATAAACCTAGTGCACATTTCACTAGACTTAAAGTGTGCAAAAATTATTTAAAAACACAAGGAAGGGGTTGCATGCACCGGGGCTTGCCTTTGTTGCAGTGAAGTGGTTTCAGATCCCTCTATCAACTATTTAGTTAGATGGCTCCTCCACTTGATCAACAGATACTGGAGTAGATTCCTCCTTCAAACACCACTTCTTCTAGGTGTTATACATGTAAAGATATGGATATGAATGCTTATGCTTATGCAACTTGAAAAGAAAAATACTAAAAAGCATCACAAGACTTACACCTCTCTAAAGGTACTAACAAAACCTTAAGAGAGTGTTGGGGGCCTTCGGCTTCCGAAGGTCTTCAAAAACATGATTAGATAATGTTTTCCAAGTGAAATATGTGAACATGTATCTTCGGATCCGGATCATGAGCATACAGAGCATGGTTAGGACGAAGCCTGAACAAGATGAATGGTGATTATAATGAAGGACAAGGTGATCACGAAGCTGTACACAGGAAAGCTTTGGCATGACAGTAGAAAAGGAGAACCGACTTAAAGATGAAAAGGCAAATTAGACCTCGAAGGATTACTACAGTGTTATTGGCAAATATAAGGGCATGGATGTAATTTTACATGGGCTGCATCGCTTGCCTATAAATAGATGAACAGTATTCCCGTACTGTTCACGTTGACTTGGCGTTTGCTCTCATGTCACGCTTGTACCCTTGCTTTTCTTCGAGCCAAAGGTACATTCATAATTTGTCATTGTAAATACAGCAATGTAAATTAAAATAAGTTAATAATAACCTTAAAGTGTTTATATTACTTTTCCATATCTTGTGTATGAATCCTTCTTTATAATTTATTATGCTCATGAAGGTTTGTCCTTCATGACCTTCGTCCGAAATTCATTATATTCGAAGGGAGATAATGCTTCGAAGGACGAAGGACTTTAACATTTAACACTTTCATGTTGCCTTGTTCCTAACTCTTAGCGTTTGAGAACAAGTCCCCAACATTGGCGCCCACCTCCGGTGAACCCACTACCACTATTTTGAGTTTCGAACACCTTTGGCAAGCGTAGACCTTCGTCATGCCGCCAAAGAAAGCTTCAGTAACAGGGGCTACCGCTCTGCAGCCGCTGGACCCCAACCAGACACTCTCTCTCTTCGGGAGGCCTGAAGCCAGAAAAGGAAGGCCATCAGTCCAACGCCTCAGGAGGACGACTTGGACCAATAGATCAGAAATATGGAGATGCTTCACCAGCAGGTGCAAAGGAAGAAGGAAAAGATGGCTAGACTGGCTGAACTGCAAAGGCAGATAGATGAAGCCTCTGAAGAAGTTCGCCATCTTACTCAAGATGAGCAGAACCGAAGGCCTCAGTATATAGAGCTTCATCAAGAGGGCTTCTTCAACGAAGATGACTGGTATGAGAATTTCCATCATGGAAATTTTGCCTTTGATGATGCTTCTCCTCTATCAGCAGAACTGCAGGCTACACCTTGGCCCCCGTCCTACAAGCCACCTCAACTCCCCATGTACGACGGCCATTCAGATCCGAAGCAGTTTCTGATGAGCTACGAAGCAACAATATCTTCCTATGGTGGCAATACTGCAGTCATGGCGAAGTCTTTCGTCATGGCTGTCAGGAATGTTGCACAAACCTGGTACTCCTCCCTTCGGCCAGGAATAATCACATCGTGGCAGAAGCTGAAGGATATGCTGATCACCAGCTTCCAAGGGTTCCAAACGAAGCCGATTACCGCTCAAGCTTTATTCTAGTGCACTCAAGATCACGAAGAGTATCTTCAGGCGTATGTCCAAAGATTCTTACGCCTGAGGGCACAAGCGCCAATAGTGCCCAATGAAATTGTCATTGAGGCCATGATTAAGGGGCTTCGGCCGGGACCTTCAGCACAATACTTTGCCAGAAAGCCCCCTCAGACTCTAGAGAAATTGCTTCAGAAGATGGATGAATACATCCGCACTGACAATGATTTCCGACAGAGAAGGGAGGAAGCTTACAGGTTCTCCGAAATAGCCAGGGGCTTCGGAGGGAGATTTCATTCCAGACATGTCAGATCGATTCATTCTACTCAGAATGACGACAAGGGAAGCCAGCAGCAGAAGCCGCAATATTCCTCCTAGGCTTCGGGGCAGCAGCAGAGCTATCCTCGACCTCTAGCTCCAAGGGGTAGAGGCGCCAAGGGCTTCGGAGGGAGATTTGGGGATCAGCCCAGGAAGATTTATTGCCTATTCTGCGGTGAGGACAAGGGCCATACCACCAGGATGTGCCATGTTACCATCCAGAAACAAAAGGAGATAGCAGAAGCTGCGGCCCAACAGAGCCAGCCGAAGCAAGTTATGCACACTGCTTCGTACCATTCGCCATACATTCCAGAGTATGTAGGCAACCACCCTGCAGCTTCTATCGCTTCGGCAAGCCAACCTCAGGCATCCTGGCAATAGCTTCCCCCTCCACCACCAATGCAACAAGGCCAATAGCCAGAAGGGAGTGAGCATCTCCACCTCCAATGGGACTTCAGAGAGGAGTCTGAAGCTCGCACAGTCAATAGTACTGCGCCAGAATCGAAGCATATTTACTAACAAATATCCTACTTCGGCAGCAGTTTTTACATTCAGTATCATTTTCTTTTTTAATAAGGAACAATTATTGAAAGCCTAAGTATTTTTGCCGTTTTTCAAACCTCTTGTAATAGATTTGTTTTTTGCCATAATAAAAGTATACCTTCTCCACAGAGTAGCGGAGTTGCCGAAGCATAAGATTTATGGTTGCAAGGGGAATTTCCAAAATAACAAAAAGTCGTTCCTAAGGGAGCGCAGCGTAAGTTTTCTGCTCAAAAGTCGTTCCGAAGGGAATGCAAAGCCTACAGCGAAAAATAAACGCTGATACCGCTGAAAGTAAAAGGCGAAGAAGCTCCTAAGGGAGGCTTACAGCGAAAAATAAACGCAGATACCGCTGAAAGTAAAAGGCGAAGAAGCTCCTACGAGAGGCTTACAGCGAAAAATAAATGCTCTGATACCGCTGAAAGTAAAAGGCGAAGAAGCTCCTAAGGGAGGCTTACAGCGAAAAATAAACGCTGATACCGCTGAAAGTAAAAGGCGAAGAAACTCCTAAGGGAGGCTTAAAGTGAAAAATAAACGTCGATCTTCGGCAAATATCATTTTGCATAACATCACATCATCACATCATTTGCATAGCATAACATCATACATCATACTGCATCAATGACACAAGAAGGGGATCAATGTTGATATTTGGAGATTGTTTCCAAGAAACAGTGCCAAGGCACAAAAAAGTAAATTTTGAAGAAGCATACCTTCGTCAAACTCCGAAATGAAAAGATTTATCGGTTATTGATTTTACGAAGATTGGACGTTTTTATGAAAATACGGATATTATTTACGAAGCATGAAAAGAAGGGAAGGTGTTTTTTTTTCGCCGAAGGCTCAAAAAAACGGTATGTATGTAAAGTTTCATGCATCATAAAAAATTGAACCATAAATAGCTTATATATTACATTCAAAGTTACAAAATATTACATGTGTTAAATAAATATTACATTCCAAATGTTTTTATAATAACATCTAGTTTTCCCTTAGAACAACTTCTGCAGCTTCGTTCAGCAGTTGATCAACAACTTTATCCATGATAGCTTCAGCCATTTTTCTAATTTCGTCGTCCCCCTTCGCGTGGGGGTCCGCTGATGGCTTGGCACGCTCTGAGGGGCGAGAAAGTGCGGCTGTGTTACAATGCGTAAACAAGTTCGAAATAAAAAATTACAACAGAGCCAAAAACTGCTAGTCAGTACCTATTTGCATTTCGGCATCTGCACTCTTCTCAGCGGTCTCTGCTACTTTCCTAGCGTCATGAATACCTTTTTCGCTCTTTTGTATAATTTCTTGGGCCATCTCCCGGCCACCATTGTCCCAGATATCAGTGAAAAATTTTCCACCAACCAAGCTCGCTTCGGCCGAGGGGTCTTTTATATCTTCAGAGGACAATGCGGCTTCGGATTGTGCCAAAAAATTAACATGGTTATAGCCTTTCCTCTCCAAAATAGTGGCAATCCCCCTGGCACCCGTAAAGGCACATATGTCTCCATGACTATTCAAAACTTCTTCAAAAGCTTCAGCTTCGTGGCTGATCCATCCAATTGGGCCTTCGGGGTCACCCCTTATGAAGTCCTCCTCACATGAGAATGCGCCGACGCTGGCGAAGCTGGTTCTTATTTTCTTAACACATTCTATAGATTTTTCATAACACTTTTTCTTGGATGCACGAAGCTCTTCAACGTTTCTTTCTAAATGATTGGCCCATTGTTCACTAATTTCTCGCTTTGTTTCTTCAAGTGTGCACTTTTCTTTAGCTCTGACTAGTTGTTTCCGAAGATCTTCGATTTCGCGCTTCTAAGCTTCGGCTTGAGTTTTGAAAGCAGCTTCGTCTTCTTTTATTTTATTCAATAACGAGTGCAATATTTTATCTTTTTCGAGACCTTCGTTCCTTAGTTCAATTACTTCGGAACGAAGGTTGCTCAAGGCTATGGTATACCCTTCGTCTTCAACATCTTTTTGTGCCCTGAGGGCATTGCTAAGTATAAGACCCTGGAGAAAAATGTTTGTTAAATAAGTTTAAGCAAATAAAAAATTTTGGTTTCAATAAATAATGCAAGGATTTCATTTTTTTCACCTTTAAACTATTGTACGCTATGTTGTCAGCCAGCTCGTTCTTTGACAACACTGAGAGCCCATCTTCTAGTGTTGGGAATCCGAAGCTTTTGCTCATCTCCCGACAGACTGAAATCTCCTTGCTGTCAGGGAGACAATACAAAAAGTCTTCTTCTCCGCTGCCATTGAATATCAACGCCCCCTTGGGATATTTCAGTCTTTGGGCATAGAACTGAGCCTCCTGCTTTTCTTTTTCAGTCAATTTCTTCCCCGAAGCATGTCGTAAAATATAATCGGAAGCTTCAGAAAAGGCTTCGGGGGCGGCAGTGCCGCTTTCTTCAACAAAGATTTGTTTTGTTGTTTCTGTTTCTTTGGTTTCCAAGAATTTTACCTTGGCAGGCTCTAAAGGCCCAGCTTCAGATTCAGCTTGGTGTTTTGAAGCTTCTGCCTCAAAGGCTTCGATTTGCACTTCAGGAGTTTCGGCAATTTTCTTCGGAGTGCTGCTGGAAGACTTTATTGTCTCTAATACATCCAGTACATTAACCATCCTTTTTCTTTTGGGGGTCAATGCTGGACCCTTTTGGCTTTTCGGTATTTCAACTCTTGCTGAAGGACTTAAAATTTCAGATGTCCTTGTTTCTTCAGCCTTCGGTTCTTCTATTTTCTTTGTTTCCGGCATTGTGACCGGCTCTTCAATATTCTTCAGGGGAGTCGCCTCTTTGGCTTCGGGGGCCGAAGAGGATTCACCAACAAACTCGAGCACTGTGGCTGGTTCAATATAGCGTGGACGGTGTGTAAGAACCTTTATCTTTTTCCTCTTCGGCGCTGGCTCACTAAGAGCGGCTGAGGCAGCTTCCTTCGTAGACGCCGTATCTTTCGTTTTTTGACCCCGTGTTGGGTAACGGTAGTCAGGATATACGAACCCGATGGCATCAAATACTCGGTTGAGCCTTTGCTTTTTCTGGCCTCCGAAGGCTGCGGATAGAGCAGTATCTTCTGCCTTCGAGTATGGCCCAAGCAACTCATCGCTTATGGCCTCAATACTTTTCAGCCAGTCGTCATCTGGCTCGACGAACTTATCTCCATATTTGAAGGTGAATTTTAACCTAACTAGTCTGCCTTCGTTAGGTTCGCTGACTGTTTCCTTTGGCATTTCCCACTTATCTGCAAGTGGCCATAGTCTGAAGGCAATGTGTTCATGGATCAAATCCCTTGTTCTGATGAAAGAGCAAACTACTCCGAAGGCTCTCCGGCATTCTTCGGCTACTTCGTCAACTTCCACCTTCGGCTTTCCAAGGCCGAAGTGCTACCAGATGGGGCGCATAATGATACATTTAATATCTTCTCGCGTTGTCAAGTCGTTTTTCACATAAAACCATTCATTCATCCACTCCCCAGGCCATCTTTTCCGAAAAGTTGGCACGGGACAGCTTGACCCAGAGCAGGCACCGAAGCTATAACAGCCAAAATTGTTGTGATACTGCTCCTTACCCCATGGTTTCGTCTCATACAATAACTCATGCATATTGCAGAAACTTTTTGCATTTGGTTCCAAACCTTGGCTCTTTACGGCCACACGAAGATTCACATCCTTATGATTGCTTCAGGAGTAATTTGATGAAGGTAGATTTCAAATATCTTCAAAACTTCTACCACGAAACTGCTCAAAGGAAACCGAAATCCAGCCTTAAAGAAGCTTCGGAATATCACGACTTCATTTTCCTCAGGAGTCGGACAAGTTTTCTCTCCTTCGTCAGCCCTTACAATAGATAAATCCCGAAAATATCTGCCCCTCATATTGACAAGATGGCTTTGTTTAATGCTTGATTTTCCAAAAACTGCATGGCTTGGTCGCCAAGGTCGATCTTCGGAATCTTCACCGCCACTTTCCACATCATAGCTGTCACTATCACCAGTGTCTTCAAACAAACCCTCTAAAATCTCCCTAGTAATCTTCTCTGTATTTGTCTTTGCTATTGATTCAAGGAAGCCGAGATTCATCTCTTTGGAAAGGCTTAGCTTCGACTCAGTGACAGTTTTCTTGTCTTCAGACATCTTCGAAAATGCTAGGAAAAATGCTCTCAAAGACGAAGCTTAAAAATGTAAAGAGCCAGGCAGGCGTTGGTGTGCAAAGAGCTAAAAATTAGGAAGGCAGGAGCCGGTGGCAAGAAAGCGTGCTAAAAGTGCTAGCGGTGCGTTCTTATTTATACGCCCAGTACGTTGCAAGTGGCAGGGCCCCACTTGACATCGACTATTGCTATTCTAGCAAAGGGAAGGTGTTTTTTCGGACCTTCGGCTTAAGGCCTTCGTCCATATCGCAATCTGAATTTATTATTCTAGCAAATTAATATTGCGAGGGGCTACTGTTGGGGGCCTTCGGCTTCCGAAGGTCCTCAAAAACATGATTTGATAATGTTTTCCAAGTGAAATATGTGAACAGGTATCTTTGGATCCGGATCATGAGCATACAGAGCATGGTTAGGACGAAGCCTGAACGAGACGAAGGGTGATTATAACAAAGGACAAGGTGATCACGAAGCTGTACACAGGAAAGCTTCGGCATGACAGTAGAAAAGGAGAACCGACTTAAAGATGAAAAGGCAAATTAGACCTCGAAGGATTACTATAGTGTTATTGGCAAATATAAAGGGCATGGATGTAATTTTACATGGGCTGCGTCCCTTGCCTATAAATAGATGAACAGTATTCTCGTACTGTTCACGTTGACTTGGCGTTTGCTCTCACGTCACGCTTGTACCCTTGCTTTTCTTCGAGCCAAAGGTACATTCATAATTTGTCATTGTAAATACAGCAATGTAAATTAAAATAAGTTAATAATAACCTTTAAAGTGTTTATATTACTTTTCCATATCTTGTGTATGAATCCTTCTTTATCATTTATTGTGCTCATGAAGGTTTGTCCTTCATGACCTTCATCCGAAATTCATTATATCCGAAGGGAGATAATGCTTCGAAGGACGAAGGACTTTAACATTTAACACTTTTATGTTGCCTTGTTCCTAACTCTTAGCGTTTGAGAACAAGTCCCCAACAGAGAGCATAATACTTTAACATCACAACTCAATTCACCAACCGAACTAGGAAACCTTGCCTCCATAACCAACCAAGTGCTTCATTTATGCAGTAAGCAAGGATCTAAACTGCATGTACTACATGTTGTAGTGTCCAAGAATCAGTCACAATTCATTGAACCTATTTTCAGTTCTCTGAATTTATCTTTTAGTACTCCATTCCTCTCCCTCTGTTTAGTGCTTTGTAACTCACAAATTTCCTCAACAACAAACCCAACTCATTTACTCAAAGTTAGTCTCTAGCCATAGCTCTACTATTTTGGCATAGCATCCCCAGACTGAAACCATACTAATCAAAAGTTATGATGCCACAAAATAGAGCAAAAATCATAGAAAAGTTTAGTTTTAGTGAACTGAAACAACACTGCACCCACTCCGGCAGAGAAGTTTGGGACACCCTTTTACTGCCAACTTATACAGTAGCAAGCCCATTCTTTGTATGAAACTTGTTGTCCTTGATGTGGTCTTTTATCTGGATGTGAATCCCTAACCTAATTCTCTGGGAGTAATTATCACAAGGCTCTAAAGTTAGGAGAAAAACATTGGATCCTAGTGACAGTAATTGAATTAGCACACCACTGATCCCTTACAGACCTCCCCGTTCGGATCCCTTGATCACCTAATTTCACTTAGCAACAAATCAAGTCAACTTAACAAAAGTTATTCTCAACCCCACTGGTCAGCAACAACCAGTTAACAGTGCCTTAGGATAATATTATAGGTTGCAGGCCATCACTGAATTTGTTCTAGCTCATACTGTCAAGACCAATAGATAAGGATTTGTTGCCCAGAAAACAGTCCAAAAACCTGGATATTTTCAATAGGGAGTAGGGATTCTAGACCTCAGTTGGGCACCTCGACTCTATCTCAATTTATATTACCATATGAGGCAGAACATGAAGATAGGGGCCTATTTTAGAATCCTACAGCAACACTATCACTTGCACCAGCCCTGTTGCCCCATCTGCACACCTCCATGTTCCGACCAAACTAGGGTTGTAAAGGCCAAACGGGCTTCTCGGTGAGCTTCACCAATGTATGGGGATGCTAGATGTCACACCCGGCTTTAAGGAACAATGCCAGTTGCATCTCATACATGCGCCAAGAAGACAACATATATAATAACAGAGTGTATAGAGATAAATGTCATAAAACATCAGAGTATTTATTACATAGCGGAAGACTTATTACAAAATAAAAGAATGAATATAAAACAAACTAAGGATCGACGGCGCCAATGTCAACTGAGAAACGCCACCTAGATCAGATCATACTCCTCGCCTTGTGGCTCCTCCTGAACCACCTGTTCTTCTCCTGTGGGGGGTGTGAGACAGCAAGGGTGAGCTCACACATGATCATAGCTCAACAAGTTGTGGGGAACCAGTGGACATAAACTCACAAAGCTGTGAGTTCATGTGATGTGTAAGGCTAATCAATGATAGGGGTTAAAGCTGAGCATTGCTTTTAAGTAGTTGGTCAAACTTTTATTAGCAGTTACTAAGTGTAAGTAAATACCAAACCATAAGTAAAGTAATAGAACAAAATTAATAATAAACCCATGCAATGCATATGACAAAATTGAATTTAAGTTCCATAATTTAAACATCAGAGAGTCCTGAGCTGCTCATGACCGTGAGCTCGGCTAGTATACCAGTTTTACACTCTGCAGAGGTTGTACCCTTTACCCACAAGTCATGTTACCCATCTGCCAAGGGGTCGCGAATCCCATACACCTCTACCTAGGAAGCGCGGCAGGGCAACACTACGAGGCCTTTACAAAGTTCCACTAGCTTCCGAAAACCCGCTACAGTTTATAGGAAGTTCCAATGCAGGGTTCCTGGCTGACCGCCATCGCAGCAAAATCAACCAGGGACCTCCCTACACTGACCACTCCCCTACTGCCCTTGCCCCTTTCGGGTAAGGTAGTCTTCCACTAGCTTTCCTAATTAGTCAGCCAAGGGCGTCCCATTAAACCCTTGTGGTGGCACGTGTTACTCAAGTTAAGCTATATGTTCCAATTAACATTAATGAACTTGACATGAACATAAATAGAATAACAAGAATAATTGGAACATAGATATAATAAATGATTATCCCAAAACCATGTAAAGCAATAGCAAACTACCCAAGTGATTCAGGGGTAAACAAGGTAATGAGATAAACAATCTAGGGTGACCTATTGGGTCCCATCAAAATTACCCAATGCATGAGTATGTGATATTAAAGAACATTATTGGGTAAAAAGTGGTCAAGGGCACAACTTGCCTTCAATGAGCTCCTGCTCAGCTATCTCAACTTGTTGAACCTCAGATTCCATAGTGGCTTGCTCGTCTATTCGCATCAACACAATACATACATAGTATAGCTAAAATGAACATCACACCAAACAGATGAATAAAATATACAGTAAAAATCTATACATTAAAATGAGATCATAGGAACTGGAATCACTGAATTTGGAGTTATATATTTTAAGTTATGGATTTTCTAAGGTTTTATGTGCTTTAAATAGGATTAAGTGATAAATAAATTTTTTACTGTTTTCATGACATAACATAGGCTCTAGGTGATAAAGAATAAAATTACAAAAATTTAGAAAGTGGAATGAATTAATTTGGAGTTCATATGTATTTTCTATGAATTATCTAAGTTCTAGCCATTATTTAAGCATTAAAATCAATTTCTATATTTAATTATTGAATTTCCTGGGTCTCTGGATTTCGCATCAATTACTGCAAAGTGCAGGGGCTACGGCGCAATTAAACCTAAGACTCAGAGCACTGTTGCTCTGGACGGCGGGTTGATTCGCTAAAAGGTGAGGGTTTCATATGTAAAACTGGCGCACCGAAGGGGTATCGTGCGTCCTAGACCGCATGATCAGGAACGACTGGCTCAGATTAGATCCGCGACCAGTACGAAACGGTATACTATGAGAGCCCCTGGATTCGGATCCAACGCTCAGAATTTAATGAAGCCCAGTATAACCAGCCGCCGTCCGATCACGATCGAATGGCGCAGATCCTACAGCGCGAACGGGTATCTCACTGTCTAATCCGGGCCGTCACTAGGGAGATCAACAGCGCAGAGCTTATCCCCTACCTCCGACGCCAGAGCACGGCAGCGCCGCCCACCAACGCGGCGAAACATCACCGACGACCACCAATCCTACGCGGAAGTGGCCCAAACAACGAACCGGGAGATGCTACACGTAGCTAGGGATCAAGTGAACGCGTCAAGGACATCTTACCGAGGGATTGCGCGGCGTAGTGGTCCACCGACGATGACTTGCGGCACGGCGGCAATTCTTTACCCCCGGCGAGCAATTGGCGGGCGTTCAGTCTTCGATTCCACACGCCCGCGCCTCAGGTGGCTCCCCGATGGTTTGCGCAAGTCCTTAACCCGATCCAAGATCCGAGCAGCGGCGAGGAATTGAATCCGCGACGGCGCACGGCGGCCCTCACCTCACACGCAGCGGTGGCTCAGGAAATTAGGTCGGTTGCGGACCTGGTGGGGCAGCGAGAAGTGGCGAGGCAGGCGGAGAACACCCGGACGAATCCATTTATGCGCCTGGCATGAGCTCGGTCAACGCTTCTGTGATCCCCGTGCGGTAGTTGATGCCGCCACGATAGGTCCGCGCGGTCGTTCGGAGGAGGAAGATAGCGCGGCTGCTCCCTCGGCCCACGCGACAGCGAGACAACTGGAAAGCGAGGGAATCGCGCAGGAGAGGAGAGACTTGCCAGGGGGGCCCGCATGTCGGCACCGGCGGGATGGAGTGGCTGGCGCGGTATGGAGGGGAGATCGTTCTGACTGGTGGAGGCCACACGGCGGAGACAGGCGGTGACGCAAGAAGCTGACCAGTGGGCCCACGACGCAGCGATTGGGATGTCCAGCGCGCGTGGCTGATCCACTAGGACCACCCGGACAGCGCCATTATATCGTCATGGGCCGCGCGCGGGGGGAAAGTCACTAGGCCGAAATAGGGTCTAGCCAGCCCAGCCGAGTGTTTTTCTTTTTCTTTTTTTGTTTTCTTTCCTTTTTCTTTTATTTCCAAATTCCATTTTCAATTCAGATTTAAATTCAAATCTTGTGCCAAATTATCCTAAAATTATATTGTGAATTTATGAAATACCCCTTTTGGAATATATCAATTTTCTTTATATTATATGCTCTCTTTTTCTTCTCTCCCCCCCTTTTTTTTAAACTCTTCATCTCATTATTATTATATTTTTATTCATTTTATTTTTTTGTATTAATGCACAAACAAACTCCAACATGATGTACTTTATTTTATTTTTGTATCATTTGTTTTTAATCAAGCACTATTAAATATATGTGTGCTCTTTTTATGATGCAAATAAGGCACATGAAATGAAGAAATCACTGTGTATCCCCCGTATACAATTTTGGAGTATTACACTAGAACATCAAGTCTTAGGGATTGAGTCATACCATAATCGCCTGGCCACGTGAGGTTGATGTGTTGGTGAGGTGATCACCAGACATGCTCAGCAGCTTGATCAGCGGAACTGGGCACATCCAGGGTATGGTTTGGGGAGGGAAGAGCAATATTACTATCTGAAACTACATACGACGATCAAGGACTGAGGCAAGGATCTCTCCTTTGCTCCTACACCCTTCCCCACATGGTTTGCCCTTTAAATAGGCAGCGAAAAGATCATGGGGAGTGGATTTTTAAACTGGCAGCAGGGATAACAATAAACAGAAAGTGTAGTCGTGGCTCACTCAAGAAAGCCCACGCCGGTGCTGCAGGGTGAAGATTATTCATAGCAAA
>JAOPSE010000009.1:138587985-138751679 GCA_029449295.1 Zea luxurians | reverse complement strand
TTTTGTGGTTTTGCATCCCACTTCTACTTCTTGATGTTTGTACTCTTAGCACGTATAAATTGTCTTCAATATGACTTTTTAATGTCTTCTATGAGTCTTATAATATCTTCTTTGAGGTGTTGCATCCTCAAAGCCTTAGTCCAATCCACTTCGCGTTTTGTGAACTACAACGCACAAACACTTGGGAAACATTAGTCCACAAGGTTATGTTGATCATCAAACACCAAAACCACTTAGCCAAATGGCCTAGGGTCCATTTTCCTTACAATACCAAACTTATTCTATATATTCACCAAAACACTTCTAGCATAATAAGCACGTCAAACTTATATCACTACGCAAGCACAGGGCGCCTACTACATAATTAAAAATACAAATAACATCAATCAACTTAATAATACTAGAAATACATATATACCAAGGTACTCCTCTATACAACTCATCTCCTCGCTTTCAATTGAAGTCGCTCACAGACCATACTTGCTACCAAATTATTTTAGGTGACAACAAACATTTATCCATGACATTTAACCAATTAACCAACATAGCATACGATCGCTGCTACAACATATCATCACTTCACCAATTAGACAGAAGCTGTAACACCCTTGGTGTTACTGGAACTAAAACTTGAGCTTAACATCATGTGAATTGACATTTCATATGTTTGTTAAACCTAGAGTGCATTCACTAGGTAAAATTTTCAAACAAATTTGTGATGGGGTGGCTTGATGTGTGGTTAACCTTAGGGTAGGGTACTTAACCCTGAATTAGGGCCTAGGGATGAAAGTGAAGTCAAAATGAGTAAAAATATCAAAAGTATTAGAATATTCACAAGATATAAAAGTTGATGGACTTTAGTGGCACCCAAAAACTCTAAAGTACTCAAAACCATAACAAGACCCCTCGAAAACCCTAAATTGGAACCCTAGGGGGGTAGATGTAAATTTGTGCACTTTTGGACCAAAGTGCAAATACCAAAGTGATAGAACACCCCAAATCAAGTACTTTTCACATTTGAGAATTTGCAAGTTGAATGGTGGAATTTGGACTTATTTGTAAAAGTACCCCATAAGCATCTAGGGTTAAGTCTGAATCTATTAAATGAAGCCAACTTTGGAGCTGCATATCTCAGAATTTTAGAGGATTTTGCTCTAGATCAATATAGCAAACTTGTAGAGCTATGTTAGGAGTACAAGTTTTGTTAAGTAACTAAGCACTAGTGTTGTACAGAAATGAGAGATAAATAGGTTTAAAGTTAGGCTGTCAATCACCACTAAAACCTGAAACGGATCTGACAGTAAGTTTTGATAAACTTTAGACCTGATTCAAGCTCGATGGAGTAAGTAAATGAGCAAGGTCTCTATAGCCAAATTGTAGCTAGTTTATAGAGCTACAACTTTGATACAGATGGATTAAGTAGTTACTACATAAAAATCTGAGATCTGAGCCCTGTAAATCGGTCTGTCAAACGCTCTGATGAGGTCTGATAGTACAGTACACTGAATAAGATCTCAGATTCAGCACCCCTCGCCGCCGATGACCTTGTGCCCAGATTCGCGTCGGCGCCGCGATTCATGCCCAGTTAAACGCATATTACGATCCCCAAGTGAAAAATCTGGTGCTGGGGATGAGCTTGGGACACAGTTTCACCCTGGCCGTCGTACCCACTTGCCTTACGGTCGGTCCAGATAGCCTCACCGGAGTTGGCCGCCTGCCCCGCGATGGCACGTGCCTTGAAGCTTTACCACGTCGCTGTGAGCCGCTTTAGGTAGCTGGTTCATCGCCGGTAGCCTTGCCACGGTGAAAGCCACGAATCACTTGCGCAAGTGACCTTCCTTCTCTCCGGACCGCCAGCACGCCATTCCAAAATTGGGAGCCACCGCCCTTGGACACTATAAATTGGTGCCGCAGCCTGCTCCGCTAAGTAACTGTGCACCCAGTGAACCAGCCCTCACCTCCAATCATCCCCCCAGCTCCCCAATTTGGGATTTCCCCCAATTTTGTTCTCTGCGCCACCGTGAGTGAGCTCGTCGTGGTCAGCCTTTCTGCAGGTCCGTTCACATCGTCCTCGCTCTCGTTATTGCACCCTGGTGTGCTCAGGATGCTCATCGACCTACCCAATTGAACTAAACCTCCTTAGATCGTCGGGAATGCCTTGGTTCATCCGCAGTTCGCGCCATCACCGTGGACTAAGAGATTGTGGGCTAGAACTCCGCAATTGAGTGAGGGATTAGTGTCATCGAGGGTAGAATTAGGTGTTGAGAAATGGAGAGGCATAGTCGTTGCATTTTCCGGCCGGTCTTGGCTTGCCGGAGCGACAGCTCCTGCTGCCTGGTCGGGAATCTCAAGTTGCGAAGAAACAGAAAAGGGAGGGACCTCAATGCAAATGTCAGTGGCGCGTAGGAATAGTGTGTAGGACTCCTTATTAGTTATTCAAAAGCCTAGGGTCCTCTGTGCAAAGCCAACCCCGCGGGCGCGCTGCGGGCGCGCTTTCACCTTTGTGTGGGCCGATCTGGGCTGGTTTTAGCCCAATTCAATTCATCATTTTCCCTTTTCTTTTTCTACCAGACTTAGGAAATTCATAAGAAATCATAGAAAAATGATAAAATATGAGACCAATTTTGTTGGACTCCTAAATTTCTCTAGTATTTAATAAAAATGGTTCCAAGATTTTTAGCCCAAACTAGGAATTATGTGCTATTTAAGAAGGCCAAAACCTAGACCTTTGGAATTTTAGAAATTGTTTGATAATCCCAAAAATCACAAAACTTTTTAGGAAAGCCTAACATGGTACTTAGAACCCTTGGGTGAAATATGGTATGTTTTGAACATTGTTTGATCCCAAAACCATAGAATAGAAATCCCTAACCCTACTAAGGTGTTAACCTTGAAGACCCTAGTTTTCCCTGATGTACCATGAAGGAAAGTTGTATTCAAAATACAACTTGATGTACCTCTATTATCATTGCATTTTCATAAGCATCACATGAGCATTCATGGTTATATATGGTTATGTATAGAAAACGAGGAAGAGGTAACTGTTGAAGAAGAAGAGAACTGCACCATCATCTGAGAATCCACCTGCCGAGAACTATTTTTATTTTGATATCTCTGGAACCGAGCCCGACTCCCTTGCAACACAAGGCAAGCCCCAGTGCATTTTCCACCTCCTTGCTGTTTTAAAATCTTTATCACTTTATTTGATGCATTAGGTGATAGGAGTTTGTGTGCCAAACTATTGTTGCATTTCCTTCCTAGAAATTGTTTACCATCCCTTGATTATCTGTTTTATTAAAAGGTTTTCTGATGCTTAGTCTTGCTTTATAAAACAAAAAGGTTTTGTTTTAAACCAAAGGTGATGCTTCAAAGGGAAGGGGGATGTTTTCAAAAATAAAACTTGATGGTGGATCCATCATGGCCATGATGGGTTCAACATCGGACAAGATGTACCTCTACCAGGTACCAAACTTTGGCTTAAATGATAAAGCTAAGATCGGGCGGGTGACTTGCACGAGAAGAGAGTCTCGGTCTAGTGTCTCCGTCTAAGTCGATTAAGGACTGTACCGATGTGGGCCTGATGATCGAGGACCTTTTAACTGGTCACATGCCTCATCATGGGTAAGGTTTGCCTCGGCAGACTAATACCAGAAAGGCCAACACGCAATGGGAGTGGAGAGATGGCGAGAGTAGTGTGTACCCTCCTTGGCAAAAGGCTGGACGGTGGTGTATCTGTGCTCTCGGGTTGGCGTGAACTCGGTCTGGTCTTAAGAAACCCGGTGGCGAGTTGACATATGCAAGGGTTAAGTGTTACATATTTCGTGTGATTGGAGATCCTCAGCTGAGTATTAATCGATTCAGATCGCCGTTACTTCTCGGAACATGAAGACTTGATCACTGACTTACACGTAGCATTCCAGTGAATTGAAAGGGCTTATAAAAGACGGCCAGTATAGGCCAAGTGCTTGAACTAGGGTAGAAAGAACTCTAGTTATAGGCAATGACTTAACATGTTAATAAAAATGGATTTTAAGGATCCACTATTAGTAAGCATTTTCGCAACAGAGTCTTGATTCTTGATTAAGCCTTACCTTGACTCCCTCAAGCCAGCATATCCTTGAGAGTCTTTTATTTTGATGGGTAAGACTTGCGAAAGTACACTTCGTACTCAGGGTTTTCGAACCCATATTGTTGTAGGTGAGGAAACAACAGACTTTTGTTGTTTTTGTTCTAAGGTGGTGCCCAAGGAAGAACCTCACAGTGAAGTGGTGATGGGAGGATGTTGGCCTCCCTCTTGAAAAACAATATACTTTTGTGTGGGAGGGGTTTTTGCCTCCCAGGTCTGTAATAATTAATACTCTATGCACTCTTAGACCCTGGTTTTGTAATAACTATAATACTCTTTCTCTATATTTGAATAAATGTAAATTAAGTTATTGTAATTGCTTCCGCTATTCTTTCCTCCGATGTGATGTAATATCTGTGTGACGGGTGAAGCGCTCTTGGGCAAGGATTTGAGGATATAGGTATCGAACTTGTCGAGTAATTATGTGCATTTACACGGTTGTCCAAAGTCTGTTGGATAAGGACAACTGTAGGTGGGCCTAATAACTTGGGAAGTTCCGCCACAGCTGGTATCGGAGTGAAGCCCATCTTTTCAGATATTACGAAGCATTTCAAAAAGAATTTTCAAATACTTATCCAAGAAATATTCTTTCATTCTTACCTTGCCTCTTTCTAGAAGTTCTCATCTTGTATGACCAGGTAATAGAGTGCAATATAGAGGAAGTTGGGATCAACGGAGGTTGATTCCATAATTATCGAGTTATGCATGCATCATGTTTAAAAATTATACCAATAAATCTTCCCCTCTTATGGAGATATGGCACGTATAAGGAAAACTACACGCAAATCCACCGGACCTTTAGGCGTGCCTCGTCATCAGTTAGCTCCTAGACATGAAGGGAGCAGTAGTGGCTCCAACGACCCCATTGGAGACCTGGAAGCTAAGGTGGAGCAACTCCGATCAGAGCTATGCCATAGGAATAGGGCACAGGAGCAGGATAGCTAGCATATTGCTGAACTGTCAGCTGAAGTCAGCCGCTTGTGGTTTGAGATCTCAGAACGAGATTCGGCCATTGATTGGGCCATCAACTCGCGCTCGATCGCTTGGCACCGTGAAGCAAAAGCTCGAGCTCGCATGGATGAGCTTAACATGGCCCTTGATAACCTACAAGTGTACTGTAATACTCTAAATGAGGAAGTACATGTATTGTATACTCGACTGCACCCGGACGTGCCCGCCGACGCTGCTGCATTGGAAGCCGGACCCTCGGGAACAGCAAACGAAGGACTTGGTGGGGAGTTGGACCTTTTTAAGACCCCTCCTTCTATGAACCTGGCTGACGAACGGTCTCCTGCAGCAGACAGTGAAGCAACAAAAGACAATGAAGACTAGAATAGTATAGTTTAGATGTATACTTATGTGAAATAAGTGATGAAATCAAGTTGTACGCTGAAGTCTGTATAATTTTGGTAATGTAATATGATGGTATAAGTTGGCATGTTATATTTTTCCCAAATGTTTCTTTGCCCCAGATGCCATCACGGACTCATGCACACGATGGTGCAGGAACTTCCCGTGGTCGGGAAGCTACTCCTAACCCACCACCTGTACCCCCGACAATGGCCAATGCTATCGCTTCCTTGGTCAATGCTACTACAGATAACACCCGCTTCTTGCGTGAAATGGCGGGTAACCAGTTCCAGCAGCAGTATGGAGGGAGAGCTCCTCCGCAAGGACCTCATGAAACTACATACTAGGAATTCTCAGAAACTCGTCCCCCGCTCTTTATTAAAGCATAAGAACCTCTTGAAGCTGATGAGTGGGTAAGAGTGATAGAACAGAAGTTTGGCTTGATCCGTTGTATAGAGACACAGAAGCCATTATTTACTGCTCAACAACTGCGAGGGCCTGCCAGCACTTGGTGGGCAAATTTTGTAGCAGTTCAACCAGCTAGACATCAAATCACCTAGGAGAAGTTCAAGATAGCATTCCGCGAACACTATGTTCCAGAAGGAGTGCTTCACATGAAACAAGAAGAATTCATCCGGTTAAATCAAGGGGGAGATACTGTAATGCAGTATCTCAACAAATTCAATCATCTATCCAGTATGCCATCGATCAAGTAAATACAGATCTGAAGAAAAAGAATTGTTTTATGAGAGGACTCAACGACCGGCTCCAATGGAAAATGGCCACCTGTCTGGACCTTACTTATAGCAGAGCTGTCAACACAGCGCTGGCAGTAGAAGCCAAGAACACAGGCCATGGAAAATCCAAGGGATTCTGAGGTGACAAGTCTAACCAGGGACCTAAGAAGCGAACCAGGTTGGTGATCCGACCTTTTAATCAGAATCGTTCTTCGCCTCGTCCACCCTCCTATCCGTTCAAACAGCCTGTTTTCATTCGTCCTACCACTGCCCCCACTTCCAAAAAATAGCTGAGTGCCCTTGGTACTCGTTTCCCTGCCCTCCCTAGTTCTTCAACTGGCTTGCTTCAACTGTGGAAAGTCTAGTCATTTATAAAGGACTGTCTATACCCGAAGCAGAATAAATTCAACACCCAACAGAACTTTGGGAGCTCCAATCAAGGAAAGGGAAACACGACTAGTACTTCATCGAGCAAAAATGTCAAAAAGACTGGGCGAATTTATTATACTCAAGTGGCCACTACACCGGAAGGAGAGCCGGTAATGATGGGTACATTCCTTGTGGCCAATCACCCAGCAGTTATTCTCTTTGATTCTGGTGCTTCACATACATTCATAAGCAAGAAATTCATGGAAAAAGCATTGCATTCCTTGCACTGAATCAAGGGAAGGGTTTATTATCTATTCACTTGGGGGGGACAAATATTTACTAAGGATGTAGCCTTCCATGTACCAATAATATTGGTTGAACAGGAATTTCTCACCAATATGATTGTTTTAAAGGGCCAAGACATAGATGTAATTCTGGGCATGAATTGGTTAGCCCAGAATAAAGCTATCCTCAACACTGACTTAAGGACCATCAGGTTGAGTCATGGCCATGAAGAAGTCTTCTTATCCATCCCCGTAGCTATCCTAGCCAAACCATTTGGGCGGGTCTATGAAGCCATCATGTCAGAAATCCAGGATATTCCGGTAGTGTGTGAATTCCCAGATGTCTTTCCTAAAGATCTGCCTGGATTACCTCCGGAAAGGGATGTGTTGGGGGTATGCTTCGTAGCTGAAGATCCTAAAAGAGGGAAAACACCTTCGGCAGATCCTTTCAGAAGCAGCGCCGAAGTTATCACCGATAGAGCTTCGGCACAGTGACAAATCTCAAGATGAAGGGGCGAACCGACTTAAAGATGAAATGACTCAAAGACCCATGATGTATTGTGTCAGTATTGTAATTGATTATAAAGGGCATAAATGTAATTTCACATAGGCTGTGTCCTGTGCCTATAAATAGATGAACAGTACCCCTATACTATTCATGCAATCTGGTAATTGCTGACGTATCACACTGGAATTATTGTTTTCCGTCAAGGAAAAGGTATAAATGTACCTAAATATTATGTTTTAATATTCAGATCCATATAATGAAATATACAAATAATGTTATCTGTTTCTGACATATGTTTTACATATTATACTTCATTTTACATTGTTGTATAAGTCTAATCACGAAGGTATGACCTTTGTGATATTTTGCCCACGACCTTCATCCGAAGTTCATTAAATCCTTAGGGAGATAATGCTTCAGCGGACGAAGGGTATTAACATTTAACATTTTGATGTTGCCTTGTTCTTAATTAATAGCATTTGAGAACAAGTCCCCAACATTGGCGTCCACCATCGGTGAACTCACTTCCACTTTCTGAGCTAATGGCTTCGTTCAACAACCAAGCTGGAGCTGCTTCGGCTACGAAGCTGGTGCTCTCGATAACAGGCAGATCATGCTCAGAACCGGCCAACAAGAAGCAGAAGAAAGGAGGCACAGAGAAGGGTACAACATGTCGGGTGCAGGGACCCTTCATCAAGTCAAGATGGTCTCACTATCCCAATTACCTTCTCCCAAGAGGACCTTCAGCTCAAGGATTATCCTCACAATGATGCTATGGTTATTTCTTGTGTTATCAAAGGTTTTCTAGTCCACAATGTTCTGGTTGATACAGGTAGCGCAGTGGATATTATATTTGCTAAGGCCTTCAGACAAATGCAAGAGCCAGAAGATAAGATTCATGATGCTACACACCCTCTCTGTGGCTTCGGAGGAAGACAGATTGTAGCACTAGGCAAGATCACGATGCTAGTGACCTTCGGATTTGTTAACAACACCAGAACTGAGCAAGTTGTGTTTGATATTGTCGACATGGAGTACCCCTACAATGCAATCATTGGTCATGGAACACTCAATGCTTTCGAAGCAATTCTTCATCCAGCATATCTTTGCATGAAGATACCTTCGGATCAAGGACCTATTGCTATTCATGGGAGTCAGGAAGCTGCTAGAAAGGCTAGAAGGGAACTGGATAGATTCAAAGGCAATCCATAGTATAGATGGAGCTGAAGCTTATGAGCAGTACAAGTACAGAAGGGGAGAAGGCTGCTTTGGCCGATCAGCCAAAGCCCATGCTTTTATTTGAAGATATTGCAGAGCAGAAGGTGCTGCTGGGATTTCAATTGTCTGAAGAACAGGAGAAAACCCTGATAAGGTTTTTGTTCAACAACAAAGATGTCTTTGCATGGTCAGCCAATGATCTCTGTGGTGTTAACAGGGATGTCATTGAACACTCGCTCAATGTTGATCCATCCTTTAGACCCAGAAAGCAGAGGCTTCGGAAAATGTCTGATGACAAAGCCGAAGGTGCTCGGAATGAAGTGAAAAGACTTCTTAGCGCTGGAGTCATCAGAGAAGTGAAATACCCAGAATGACTAGCCAACACTGTTATGGTGAAGAAGGCCAATGGTAAATGGAGGATGTGTATTGATTTTACTGATCTCAACAAGGCTTGTCCGCAGGATGAGTTTCCATTACCAAGGATCGATTCTCTAGTAGACGCAGCAGCTTCGTCAGAGCTTATGAGTCTGCTAGATTGTTATTCAGGCTATCATCAAATTTGGATGAAGAAAGAGGATGAGTCGAAAAACTAGCTTCATAACCCCTAGTGGAACATATTGTTATCTTCGGATGCCTGAGGGGCTCAAGAATGCTGGAGGAAGCTTCAGTAGAATGACAGCGAAGGTTCTTCATTCTCAGATAGGCAGAAATGTGCTAACCTATGTTGATGATATTATAGTAAAAAGCACGAAGCAAGAAAATCACATTGCTGATTTGCAGGAGACATTCGCTAATTTTAGACAAGCTGGTCTAAAGCTGAATCCATAGAAGTGTGTCTTCAGAGTGAAGAAGGGGAAATTCCTTGGTTGTCTAGTTTCAACAAAAGGAATCGAAGCTAATCCAAATAAAATCGAAGCTATTCTTTGGATGGAGCCGCCAAGCACAAAGAAGGGGGCTCAACGGCTGACAGGAAGACTGGCATCTCTGAATCGATTCATATCTAGATCAGCAGAGAGAAATTTACCATTCTTTGAAGTGCTGAAGTCAGCCGAAGTCTTTCAATGGAGATCAGCTCAGCAAAAAGCCTTTGAAGAGCTAAAGCAGTATCTGATAGATCTAACGACCCTAACTCCACCAGTGCCAGGGGCTCCTCTGTTGTTGTATGTGGCAGCTTCGCACTCAGCAGTGAGTGGCGGCACTTGTCCAAGAAAAGCTTGAAGGACAAACCAAAAAGCAAGCCCCAATATACTTCGTCTCCGAAGTCCCTCAGTCTATCAAAGAAGAACTATATAGAATTGGAGAAGGTGTTATATGCTGTCTTAATGGCCTCTAGGAAGCTACGACATTACTTTCAAGCATATCATATAATTGTTCCTTCATCACAACCTTTGAAGGATATCATGAGGAACAGAGAAGCTACTAGAAGAATTGGAAAGTGGGCTGCGGAACTCAACGAGTTCAGCATTGATTATGTGCATAGATCCTCAATACAGTCCTAGGCGTTAGCAGACTTCATCGCTGATTGGACGCCAAGGGCTCAGGGAGAAGAAACAACTAAAGATGCCGAAGCTTGGACAGTATTCTGCGACGGTTTTTTGGGGAACCTTCGCGGGTAGGAGCAGCTGCTGTGTTAGTTGCACCTTCCAAAGTTAGAACTTGCTACACAGTAAAACTTGATTTTAGCTGCACAAATAATATTGCTGAGTACGAAGCTTTGCTTTTGGGGCTTCGAAAGTTAAAGGCAATGGGGATTAGAAGGGCGGTTCTTTAAAACCGATTCCCAAGTTATTTCTGGTCATGTTGACAAGAGTTGTAAAGCAAGAGACCCGAAGCTTGAGAAATACTTGGACACAGTCTGAAGCATTGAAGCTTCCTTCGAAGGGTTTTCTGTCAAGAATATTCCTCGAGGAGAAAATGAACATGCTGATTTGCTAGCCAAGTCAGCGGCACTGGGGCTGCCCTTACCTTCGGAAGTGTTTTTTGAAACAATAAAAGCACCTTCAATAGAACTTCTTGAAAGAGCAGTGCTCAATATATCTCCTATTCATAGTGAAGATTGGAGAACTGAGATTATGTATTTCCTCCAAGGTAATTTCCTTTCAGATGACGAAGCTTATAATAAGAGAATAGAGGCAAGAGCCGGACCATATGTCATAATAGAAGGGGAGCTATACAAGCATGGAGTCTGTTCTCCATTGCTCAAATGTTTATCCAGAGCTGAAGGTATAGAATTGATGAAGGAAATACACGTAGGACTGTGTGGATCTCACATTGGATCTAGGCCCTTGCTGGGAAAAGTTTTTCGTCAAGGATTTTATTGGCCGATAGGCAGCTTCGGATGCAGCAGAATTAGTTCAAAAATGCGAAGGCTGTCAGAAATGCGCAAGAGATCAAAAACAGCCTTCGTCTATAACTCAGTTAATACAACCAACTTGGCCATTGCAAAGGTGGGGCCTTGATTTGTTAGGCCCGTTACCAACAGCACAAGGAAATTTAAAATATGTTGTGGTGGCAGTAGAATATTTTTCTAAGTGGATTGAGGCGAAGCCTTTAGCCACAATAACTTCGGTTACCATTCAGAAATTTTTCTGGCAGAATATTGTTTGTTGCTTCGGAGTGCCGAAGGCCATTACTATGGATAACAGAACACAGTTTGATGCCGAAGCTTTTAAAGAGTTATGTGGACAAATTGGCATGAAGATCCATTTTGCATCGGTTAGGCATCCAGAGTCAAATGGACTTGTCGAAAGAGCTAATGGCATCATAATGATGGGAATAATGAAATTAATCTTCAATCAGCCCAGAGGAAAATGGCCAGATGAATTAATTAAAGTGGTGTGGAGCCACAATACAACAGCATCAAGGTCAACAGGCTTTACACCATTCAAGTTATTATTTGGTGATGAAGCAATAACTCCAGAAGAAGCAAAAGCGGGATCAATAAGAATAGTGGCTTCGGCAGAGGACGAAGCTGATTACTCTGTGGAGAAAGATGCTATAGAAGGGATCAGGCTTCAGGCTGTGGAAAACATCAACAAATATCAAGCCGAAACAATAAAATGGCGTGATAGAAAGGTTCGGCTAAAGAACATTAAGCCAGGACATTTGGTGCTTCGGAGAGTGGCCAACCCAGATACAAGTAGGCAAGCTACAGCTGAAATGGGAAGGACCTTTTCTAGTAGTATCTTCGTCAAGACCTAGTTCTTATAGATTGAAGGATATGGACGACAACGACATTCCTAGATCATGGAATGCGGATGAGCTTCGGCGATATTATGTCTAGCTTGATGTAATTTTTTCTGTTCTTTCCTATGGCACCCTTTTCCTTTCCAAAGGGGGAGAAAGGTTTTTAATGGGGCCATAACATGTAATTTCTCTTTTCCTTATTTCAACTCTATAAGAGCAATATCCCCCAAAGATGTAAATGTAAAGCTGAGCACGCACCATCGAGTGCAAAGAAAAAAGAAAACAAAACAGGGAGAAGCTCAAAAGACGTCCCTAAGGGGATGCAGAGCATGACGAAGCTACAAAAAAGCCATTCCTAAGGGAGCGCAACGTAAGTTTTCTACTCAAAAGTCGTTCCTAAGGGAATGCAGAGCTTACAGCAAAAAATAAACGCTGATTCCGCTGAAGTAAAAGGCAAAGAAGCTCCTAAGGGAGGCTTACAGCGAAAAATAAACGCTGATTCCACCGAAGTAAAAGGCAAAGAAGCTCCTAAGGGAGGCTTACAGCGAAAAGTCAGCGCTGATACACCGGAAAGTAAACGGTGAAGCCGAAAAATAAACAGCAAAGAGACTGTGTCTATTCCTAGGGAACAGAGACTATGGCTATGGCTTCGGATATGTGTTTGGACATTCATTTGCATGATACATCACATCATAGCATTTGCATTCATAAACATTCATTTAGACATACGTAGGATCATTATCATCATAACACAAGTAATCGCTTCGGCTCTAAGATCATGCTTCGGCAAAAAAGAAAAAAGAAGCAGTTTTTTTTTTTTGCTTTGATGCATACGAAAAGAAGGGAAGGTGTTTTTTCGCCTTTGGCTCAAAAATGATAATTTTGTCCACACCAAAGCACTTCATACATTGACGGAAAGGTAAGAATATATTACAAGGTATGGACATAGTTCACAGAATACAATTTAATTACATTTGTAAAAGTTATTACATAAAGTTTTTAGAATCTCTTCTACAGTCATTTATCTAAGCTTCATCAATATTCATTGAGCTTCAGCTTCAGCATTGTCATCCAGTAAAAGCTTCGACGTCATCTTTTTACTCTTCAAGCTTTGGTTTCGGCTTCATCATCCTACACGAATTAAAGTATTATAAGCAAAATTCAATTTCAAAGGAAGAGGTAAGCACGAAGGTATGATTTTGCTACCAGTTTAAGATGACTCCAAGCTTCGTCACCAGCTTTCTCTCGCCCACCCTTTGTCCATACCACCTTTATAAATTTATTCGCAATGCTTTGGGCGAGGCTGGGAATATCATGCAGGAACTGCTGGAGATAGGCTGAAATCGGGTCTGTTGATGATTTTTCCGTGCTCACAGCCAGATTTTAGGAACGTAGTAGCGGTGCCCCGAGAAGCTACCAGGGCACAGAAGTCACCGTGTCCAGCAATAACATCATCGAGGTCATCAATCTCACCTTCGATGTGTTCGAAGGCTCCTGGTAGATCTCCAGCTGAAGGAGTAAATTTTTCACTGCTGGCCCCGACCGAATAAAATACCTTCTTCAGGCCGTTGAACACATTGATTGCTGAATTCCAAACATTTGTTTTGAAGGCTTATCAATGATTTTTTTCAAATCTAAACCCTTCTGGATTTCGGCCTCAAGTTTTTCATTAAGCTTCAGCTTTTCCTGTTCGAAACTTTCTGACTAGCAGAGAAGCTTCGTATTCAGTTCTGTTATCTAGCTTCGGCTTCTGCTAATAATCCTTCAGTTGTCTGGAGTTCGAACTCTTTCTTCTCAAAAGCAGCTGATTGTTCTTTTATTTTGTTTTCTATGTTTTCAATTATAACCTCGAGCTTTTTATCTTCTAAATCCTGTTGCATCTTCAAAGCTTTGCTCAGTAGCATACTCTGTACACGAACAACCTTCGTTAGAAAACATTTTTGTTATGAAAAATAAAAAGTTAGAGAGAAATTGTTTACCTTGAAATTGGAATAAAACAAACTACCGACGATGTGCTGTCGTCGGTAGCAGCTAACATCGGCTTTGAGCTTCGGGAAACTGATACTGTTTGATAGAGTACCAATAATCTTCGCTCCGGCCTGATCCCGGATGCAGCCTAGCTTCTCATCATCAACATCCCCGAAGAGAACCGCCCCTGGCCGATAGCCGCAAGATATGGCATACTCTTTTAGTTCTTCTTTTTCGGCTTTTGTCAGTTCTTGCCCAATCAAGTTTTGAAAATTGAAAATTTCATCTTCCGATGTTTCTTCGGCAATTTCTTTCTTTTTCTCGGGTTCTGGGGCCGAAGCTTCTTCGGTGGCCCCAGCAGCTTCTTCTGTGGCCATGTCTAGCAGAATTTTATCTATATCAGCAACCATGCTTTCTAAATTAATATCTTTGGCTCTAGTAGCTTCGGCATCTATGGCCTCCGAAGGTGCAGCTTCAGTAGCTATCGAACATTTAGCAGCTAGCGCCTTCGAAGCTGAAGCTCCTGGTGGTGTCTTTTCAATGACTTCTGTCACCGTGATAATTATTTGCTTTTTTGCTCTAGCTGCTTCCTTCGATTTCGCGGGCTCCTTTTCCTTCTGAAAAAGCTTCGTCTGTTGTGGCCCCAGTGGACTTAGCTTGACAGGAAAAGATTCAGTCATTACCTTTAAAATTTCCTCTACTTCGGTAGTAGAGGGTGTTGCAGGAGTTCCTTCTTCTTCGTCAATTGCTTTTTGCTTCGGAGTCAAAGCTTTTATCTTCTTCGAAACACCTGTTTTCGGCTCAGACTCCGGCTTTTTCTTTTTCGATTGTTCTTCATCGTCTTTGTTCAGAACATCAGCTACTCTTTTTCTCTTTTGGCCTTCAGCACCCTTATCTAGCCGCTCGTAGTCAGGATATTCAAAACCTAGGGCATCCATTACGCGGTTTAGCCTTCGCTTCGGACGGGTGCCAAAGGCCGCAGTCATCAATTGGTCTTCTTTTTTAGAATAATTTCCGAGTATTTCATTACACATTACTTCGATTGTGTCCAGCCACTCTTGGCAAGGTACTTTGAAAGATTCTTGAATTTGAAATGGTAGGGCAACCGAACAAGTTCCCCTTTCTTCTTTTTCCCCTCTAGCTTCGGCATTTTCCACTCCTTCAAAGTCGGGAATACTCTGAAGGCCAGAAATTCTTGCACCAAGTCTCTAGTGCCAATATGATCTGCAATCACTCTAAATTCAGCTAGAGCAATTTGACTTGGACTCCCTAGTAACATGTTGCACGGGGTCGGGTCTCTCAAAAGATCAATTCTAACGGACTTTGGACCAACTTATCTTCATCTTCGTCAATCCTGGTAATAGAACGCACTCTTGCCATCTGATTATGAATTTTTTTGAAATTTTTTGAAGTTGTTGACTTTCTCGATTTCTCCAAAGTTCTTTCTCTTGTGACGAAGCAGAATCAAAAGCGGTGCTTCGTTTGAGCACGATAATCAAGCTTCGGCTATGGTTAAATTTTTGGCAGCACAACAGTACAATAGCAATGAATGCTGTGGTAACTTCACATCTACCCGTCTGTTTATATAGTGCCGCAGGTGGGAAGGTGAATCGTCAAGGTCTTCCGCACCGGAAAAACAGCCACCCATACTCAGTGAATGGTGGGCCACAGGGTCCGGGAAGGTGAATCGCCAGGGCCCGCGCAACTGCTGCAAGATGGGGCCACCTCGTGCGTGGATTATTTTAATCGTTTCTCGCCAACGAGCTCAGGGAAGGTGTTTTTCGGATCTTCAGCATCCCGAAGCCTAGAAGACTTTTTCATGGATCAAGCTCGTTACGAAAAACGTTCTAGCACCACGAAGGGGCTACTGTTGGGGGTATGCTTCGTAGCCGAAGATCCTAAAAGAGGAAAACACCTTCGGCAGATCCTTTCAGAAGCAGCGCCGAAGTTATCACCGATAGAGCTTCGGCACAGTGACAAATCTCAAGACGAAGGGGGCGAACCGACTTAAATATGAAATGACTCAAAGACCCATGATGTTTTGTGTCAGTATTGTAATTGATTATAAAGGGCATAAATGTAATTTCACATAGGCTGTGTCCTGTGCCTATAAATAGATGAACAGTACCCCTGTACTGTTCATGCAATCCGGTAAGTGCTGACTTATCACACTGGAATTATTGTTTTCCGTCAAGGAAAAGGTATAAATGTACCTAAATATTATGTTTTAATATTCAGATCCATATAATGAAATATACGAATAATGTTATCTGTTTCTGACACATGTTTTACAAGTTATACTTCATTTTACATTGTTGTATAAGTCTAATCACGAAGGTATGACCTTCGTGATATTTTGCCCACGACCTTCATCCGAAGTTCATTAAATCCTTGGGGAGATAATGCTTCAGCGGACGAAGGGTATTAACATTTAACATTTTTATGTTGCCTTGTTCTTAATTCATAGCATTTGAGAACAAGTCCCCAACAGGATGTAGAGTTTGTGATTGAACTGAAGCCCGGTACAGCTCCTATTTCTAGAAGGTCGTACCGGATGCCACCAAATGAATTGGCAAAACTCAAGATTCAATTACAAGACCTGCTGGAAAAGGGATTCATTAGGCCAAGTTCATCGCCTTGGGGATGTCCCGCAATTTTCTTCAAGAAGAAGGATCAAACGCTTCGAATGTGCATGGACTACAGACCACTTAATGAGGTCACTATCAAAAACAAGTACCCCCTTCCCCGGATCGATATCTTATTCGATCAACTTACCAGAGCTCGGGTATTCTCCAAGATTGACCTCAGATCGGGTTATCATCATATCCGTATTCGACCCGAAGATATACCCAAGACCGCATTCACAACGCGGTATGGATTATTTGAATATTTGGTTATGTCCTTCGGCTTGACAAATGCTCTAGCCCACTTAACGTATCTAATGAACTCGGTATTTATGCCCGAGTTGGATAAATTTGTGGTGGTCTTCATTGATGATATTTTGATCTATTCAAAAAATGAAGAGGAGCATGCTAAACATTTATGGATCATGTTAACGCGCTTAAGGGAGCACCAATTATACGCTAAATTCAGCAAGTGCGCATTTTGGTTGGAGGAATCTGATTTTTGGGACATGTATTATCTGCGAAAGGAATTGCGGTTGACCCCAGCAAAGTCATGGATATTCTGGAATGGAAACCACCAATGACAGTCCACCAAATTCGAAGCTTCCTTGGACTGGCTGGTTATTACCGCAGGTTTATTCTGGATTTCTCCAAAATTGTGAAACCTATCACAAGTTTATTGAAGAATGATACGAAGTTTGATTGGTCCTCAAATTGCAATGAAGCCTTCGAGCAGCTAAAAATATTACTAACCACTGCTCCAGTGTTGGCTCAACCAAATATAGAAAAGCCTTTTGATGTGTACTATGACGCATCAGGCAGTGGGCTCGGGTGTGTCTTAATGCTGGAGGGCCGAGTCATAGCCTATGCTTCAAGACAGTTACGCCGGCACGAGGAGCACTATCCAACTCATGACATGGAGTTAGCTGCAGTTGTTCATGCCGTTAAGATATGGCGTCATTATCTGCTGGGAAATATCTGCCATTTATATACAGATCATAAAAATCTGAAGTATATTTTTACCCAGTTAGAACTAAACATGAGGCAGAGAAGATGGATTGAGCTGATTAAAGATTATGATTTAAACATCTACTATCACCCAAGAAAAGCCAATCTGGTGGCAGATGCACTAAGTCGTAAGGCTTCATGCCATTGTCTTACAGTAAGGACCTCTGACACCACATTATGTCAGGAAATGGAAAAGTTAAACCTGGGTATGGTACAATATGGGACTTTAACCCAGTTAAGGCTTGAGTCAATTCTTCTTCAGAGAATTATTGATGCCCAAAGAAGTGATAAGGGTATGAAACACATTCATGAGAAAATAGAAGCCGACAAAGCTAAGTGCTTTAGAAAAGATAATCAAGGGATAGTATGGTTTAATAAACGCATAGTTGTGCCTAAGAATGTGGAAGTCCACCAACAAATTCTGGATGAAGCTCATCTTAGTCGATATTCCATTCATCCTGGAAGTAGTAAGATGTATCAAGATTTAAAGCAACACTATTGGTGGACGAAAATGAAGATTGAGATTGCACGCTATGTGGCAAGATGTGATACTAGCAGGCGTGTCAAAGCAATACATATGAAGACCGCTGGACCGCTGCAATCTTTGCCCATCCCAACTTGGAAATGGGAGGACATTAGCATGGACTTCATTGTGGGACTACCTAGGATGACTAAAGTTTTTGATTCTATCTGGGTTATAATTGATCAACTTACAAAAATGGCCCATTTTCTACCAGTCAAGACATCCTATCCAGTCCTCACCTATGCCCAGATATATATATTGCCTGTATTCTCAGTTTGCATGGAATTCCAAAAACAATTGTGTCGGATCGTGGACCACAATTTGTATCCAAATTCTGGGAAGAACTCCATAAGTCTTTAGGTACTAAGCTGCTCCACAGTTCGGCATATCATCCTCAAATGAGTGGGCAAACTAAGAGAGTAAATCAAATACTTGAAGACATGTTATGAGCATGTGTTCTAGAATTTCCACAGAAATGGGATGACTGTCTGCCCTTGGCAGAATTTTCGTATAATAATAGCTATCAAGAGAGCATCAGGATGGCACCCTTTGAAGCCTTGTATGGACGACGGTGTCAGACACCCTTAAATTGGTCAGAACCGGGAGAAAGGTGGTTTTTCAGGCCTGACCTAGTTAAAGAGACGGAAGAAAAAGTCCAATGAATCATACACAACTTGAAAGAGGCACAAGCTCGGCAAAAGAATTATGCGGATAAGAGACGTCAGCCCTTAGTTTTTCAAATTAATGACCATGTGTATCTGAAAGTGTCACCAATGAAGGGTGTGAACCGTTTCGGGGTAAAAGGGAAGCTGGCACCCCGGTATATTGGCCCGTTCCTTATTATTGAACGATACGGACCAGTGGCATACCGACTCCAATTGCTAGAAGCATTATCTGCAGTGCACAATGTGTTCCATGTATCTCAATTAAAGAAATGCCTTCAGGTTCTGGATCGAACCATTGATATAGAGGATGTTATCTTAGAACTAGACTTGACCTATTCAGAACATCCGATTCGAGTCTTGGATCAGAAGGACAGGATCACCCGAAAAAGGATTCTTAAATTCTACAAGATACAGTGGAACCAACATATTGAAGATGAAGCTACATGGGAGACTCCATACTTCTTAGAAAAGAATTTCCCTGGCTTTTTAGCTTCATGTAACTTGTAAGATATGTACATTGGATTGTAAAGGAGAAGTAAGCCCCATACCACCCCCTGCCTTATAAGACAATTAAGGAAATAAAGATGTGACGTGTTTGCTTTTCCATTACTTACCCTAGGACCTTAAATCTCGGGACGAGATTCTTTTATGGGGGAAGGATGTAACACCCCTGGTGTTACTGGTACTAAAACTTGAGCATAACATCATGTGCATTGACATTTCATATGTTTGTTACACCTAGAGTGCATTCACTAAGTAAAATTTTCAAACAAAGTTGTGATGGGTTGGCTTGATGTGTGGTTAACCCTAGGGTAGGGTACTTAACCCTGAATTAGGGCCTAGGGATGAAAGTGAAGTCAAAATGAGTAAAAATCTAAAAAATATTAGAAATATTCACAAGATATCAAAGTTGATGGACTTTAGTGGCACCCAAAAATCCTAAAGTACTCAAAACCCTAACAAGACCCCTGGAAAAACCCTAAGGGCTTGTTCGTTTTGGTGATAATCCACATGTATTGGGTGGGATTGAGCTGGTTTAAATCCATAACAAGTCAAAATCCACCCCAATCCCACCCAATACACTCCAATACACATGTAATATCAATAACCGAACAAGGCCTAAATTGGAACCCTAGGGGGGTAGATATAAATTTGTGCACTTTTGGACCAAAGTGCAAATACCAAAGTGATAGAACACCCCAAATCAAGTACTTTTCACATTTGAGAATTTGCGAGTTGAATGGTGGAATTTGGACTTATTTGCAAAAAGTACCCCATAAGCATTCTAGGGTTAAGTCTGAATTCGGTTAAATGAAGCCAACTTTTGAGCTCCATATCTCAGAATTTTTGAGTATTTTGCTATAGATCAATATAGCAAACTTGTAGAGAAATGGGAGATAAATAGGTTCAAAGTCAGGCTATCAGTCACCACTGAAACCTGAAACAGATCTGACAGTTAGTTTTGATGAACTTTAGACCTGATTCAAGCTTGATTGAGTAAGTAAATGAGCAAGGTCTCTATAGCTGAATTGTAGCTGGTTTATAGAGCTACAACTTTGATATAGATGGATTATGTAGTTACTACATAAAAAAATCTGAGATCTGAGCCCTGTAAATCGGTCTATCAGATGCTCTGATGAGGTCTGATAGTACAGTACACTGAATAAGATCTCAGATTCAGCCCCCCCTCACTGCCGGTGATCTCGTACCTCGATTCGCGCCGGCGTTGTGATTCACGCCCAGTTAAACGCAGATAACGATCCCCAGGTGAAAAATCTGATGTTGGGGATGAGCTTGGGACACTGTTTTGCCCTGGCCACCGTACCCACTTGCCTTACGGCCGGTCCAAATAGCCTCGCCGGAGTTGGCCGCCTGCCGCACGATTGCAACATGCCTTGAAGCTTTACCACGTCGCTGTGAGCCGCTTCAGGTAGTTGGTTCATCGCCGGTAGCCTTGCCACGGTGAAAGCCACGAATCACTTGTGCTAGTGACCTTCCTTCTCTCCAGCCGCCAGTGCGCCATTCCAAAATTAGGAGCCACCGCCCTTGGACACTATAAATTGGTGCCCCAGCCTGCTCCGCTAAGTAATTGTGCACCCAGTGAACCAGCCCTCACCTCCAATCATCCCCCGCAGCTCCCCAATTTGGGATTTCCCCAAATTCTGTTCTCTGTGCCGCCGTGAGTGAGCTCATCGTGGTCAGCCTTCTACAGGTCCGTTCACGTCCTCCTCGCTCTCGTTATTCGACCCTAGTGTGCTGAGGATGCTCATCGACCTACCCAATTGAACTAAACCTCCTTAGATCGCCAGGAACTCCTTGGTTCATCCGCAGTTCACGCCATCACCGTGGACTGAGAGATTGTGGGCTAGAACTCCGCAATTGAGTGAAGGATTAGTGTCGCCGAGGGTAGAATTAGGTGTTGAGCAATGGAGAGGCATAGTCGTTGCGTTTTCCGGCCAGTCTTGGCTTGCTGGAGCCACTGCTCCGCCGCCGTGGTCGAGGATCTCAAGTTGCGAAGAAATAGAAAAGGGAGGGACCTCGATGCAAATGTCAGTGGCACATAGGAATAGTTCGCAGGACTCCTTATTAGTTATTCAAAAGCCTAGGGTCCTTGTTGGGGGCCTTCGTCTTCGAAGGTCCTCAAAAACATGATTTAACAATGTCTTCCAAGTGTGACATATGAGCAGGTACCTTCGGACTCGGGCTAAAACCATATACAATGTGAAGAGCACGGTCGTGATGAAGGCTGGTGTTGCTCCGAAGCTACACACAAGGGAGCTTCAGCTCAATGGCGGAAAAAGAAACTGACTTAAAGGGGAAAAGGCTTTCTAGTCCTTATTGGGTTGTCTATAGGTTAATAGTAAATATGAAGGGCATGAATGTAATTTCTCACAGGCTGCATCCTGTGCCTATATATAGATGAACAATACCCTCGTACGGTTCATGTTGACTTTTATTCATTTGTGTGTCACACTTGTACTTTTTTCTCCCGTCAAGCCGAAGGTACATTTGTAATTCAATATTGTTTCTGTCTTTCCATAATAATATAATGAGAATAAATTAATAATGATTACATGATTTCTTGTGTTGTCTTCTATATTCTGTATGCTTCTTCTTCTATTATCATATACTGTGACGATAAAGGTATGTCCTTCGTAACCTTCGTCTGAAGATCATTATATCCTAAGGGGAATAATGCTTCGAAGGACGAAGGGTATTAACATTTAACATTTTTGTGTTGCCTTGTTCCTAATTCATAGCATTTGAGAACAAGTCCCCAACATTGGCGCCACCTCCGGTGAACTCATTCGACCACCTTCGGCAAGCATTGACCTTCGTCATGCCGCCGAAGAAAGCTCTAAGAGGCAGATGCGCTAGGGGCTTCGGAGGAAGATATGGGGATCAGCCCAGGAAGATTTATTGCTTATTCTGCGGTGAGGATAAGGGCCATACTACAAGAATGTGCCAAATCACCATTCAAAAGCAGAAGGAGATCGCGGAAACCGAAGCTCGACAAAATCAGCCGAAGCAGGTCTTGCACACTACTTCGTGGCACTCCCCTTACACACTAGAATATGTGGGCAACCATCCTGCAGTTTCTGCCGCTTTGGCTAGTCATTCCCAGGCTTCCTGGCCATAGCTCCCCTCCACCACCACCACTGCAACCAACCTATTCTCGAAGCCAGCAGCCAGAAGGGCGCCAGCACACCCAACAACAACGGGAGTTCAGGGAGGAATCCGAAGCTCGCACAGTCAACAGTACTGTGCCAGAATCAAAGCACATTTATTGAGCGATATCCTACCCCCAAAATACTTTTATAGTTTATGTCATTTTGTTTTTCAACAAGGAACAAGCAATATAAATCTAGTTTTAATTCTTTGTAATAGTTTCACTTTTGTCAGAATGAAATATATCTTTTTTACAGACTTACGAAGCTCAAAGAAGTGTCGAAGCTCAAAAGTCGTTCCTAAGGGAATGCAGAGCTAAAAATTGCCGAAACTTCAAAAAGTCATTCTTAAGGGAGCTCAGCGTAAGTTCAGCCGAAGATACAAAAAGTCGTTCCTAAGGGAGCGCAGTGTAAGTTTTCTGCTCAAAAGTCGTTCCAAAGGGAATGTAGAGCCAAATACCGCCAAAATATAAGGCGAAGAAGTTCAAAAGACGTTCCTAAGGGGATGCAGGACCTATACCACCGAAATAGAAGGCGAAGAAGTTCAAAAGACGTTCCTAAGGGTTTGCAGAACTTACACCGAAAAATAAGCGATGAAGCCAAAAAATAAACGGCAAAGAGATTTTGATTGTTCCTAAGGGGACGCAGAGATTGTGTGTTTCAGTGTGGGCGTGTGGGTGTGTGTCAAAGGCATTAGCATCATTTTTAGCATCATATCATCACATCATCCCGCATAGCATCACATCATATATCATATCGCACCAATGACACGAATTGAATACGAAGTTTATCTTCGGATAATGTTTTGTAAAAATGAAAATGTGCTAAGGCACAAAGTAAGCTGAGAAATACAGCTTTGTCAGCTTTGTTGCAATAGAAGGGATTCCCTGTGTACGAAGCATGGATGTTTTTTAAAGTATGGATATTTCTACGAAGCATGAATATTTTCACAGAGCACGGATCTTTTCTTTACGAAGCATGAAAAGAAGGGAAGGTGTTTTTTCGCCGAAGGCTCAAAAACGGTATGTATATAAAGTTTCATGCATCACAAAGAAGTGAATTATAAATAATTTACATATTAGATTCAAAAATATACACATCAAATATTACAGTTTTGTTACAAGAAAGCTACATTGTCCATCTAAAAATATTTCTGCAATAAGTACTAGTCTTCCTTCAGGACCTTCTCTGCAATCTCATTCAGCAATTTATTGACGACTTCGTCAACAATAGATTCAGCCATATTGATGATCTCTAGTGCTTCCTTCGTTTCTGGATCGGCCAGGGGGTTGAACGGTTCCGATGGCGGAGATAATTCAGCTACAGCAAAAGAAAAAATAATAATAATCAGTCCGAAGCCACAAAAACAAATGCTGAAGCTAGATGCCGCAAAACAATACCTATGCGTCTCTCGCGCTCTGCAGCTTCTTCAGCCTGTTTTGCTTGTACTCGGGCGTCATGGATGTCTTTCTCGCTTTTCTTCATAATCACATGAGCCATTTCTCCATTTACCCAAATGTCATTGTAAAATTTCCTGCCCATTAAACTTGCTTCAGTTGAGGGATCCTTTGTATCATCCATAGAGAAGGCAGCTTCGGCCTGAGCCAGGGTCTTGACATGGTCGCATCCCGCCTTCTCCAGGATGGCTGAAATTCCCCTTACACCGGAGAATGCGCAGACATCCCCGCGATCACTCAGGATTTCTTCGAAAGCTTCGGCCTCCCCACTTATCCATTCGATAACACCTTCAGGGTCGCCTCGTATGAAGTTATCTTCGTTAGAATAGGCGCCCACGTTGGCAAAGCTAGCCTTTATCTTCTCCACGCAATCCAAAGATTTTTGAAAACATCTTTCTTTGGATGCGCGAAGTTCTTCAACTGTTTTCTCTAAATAGTTTTTCCAATATTCACTGGCCTCTCGGTTAGCCTCTGTGAGAGCGCATTTTTCTTTGGCCTCTGCCAAATGTTTCCGAAGGTCTTCGATTTCATTCTTCTGGATTTTGGCTTGAGCCTTGAAACTAGCTTCATCTTCTTTCACTTTGTTTACTAATGAAATCAAGATTTTGTCTTTTTTAGTACCTTCGTTTCTTAGCTCAATTACCTCTGAACGAAGGTTGTTCAAAGCCATCGTATATCATTCGTCTGCAATGTCTTTCTGAGCCCTAAGCGCATTGCTAAGAATTAGGCCCTGCATGAGGAGGGCAGAATTAAGTATAAGCAAATAAAATATTTCGTATTCAAAATACAAAATTAGATTTTATACCTTTATGCTATTATACGCTAAGCTGTCAGCAAGCTCATCCTTCGATAAGATCGAAAGGCCATCTTCTAGCTTCGGGAATCCGATGCTTCTGCCTATCTTCCGGCAAATGGATATTTCTTTATTATCCGGGAGACAGTACAAAAAATCTTCTTCCCCACTGCCATTAAACACTAATGCCGCCTTCGGATATTTCAATTTTCGAGCATAGTGTAGTGCTTCTAGCTTTTCTTCTTGAGAAAGCCCCTTTCCCGAAGCATGACGAATGATGTAATCAGCACATTCTTTTGAAGTTTCGGTAGCAGTGGCTTCAACCTTTTTAGATGCAATTTGCTTTGCTGCCTTTTCTTCAACTACGGCAAGTTCCGTATCGGTGGGCTCTAAAGACCCAGCTTCGGTTTCAATTTCAATTATTGCAGCCTCAACTTCTGCCAGCTTTGTTTTAGCTTCGGGTTGCAATCTTTCTTGAAGGAGTAGAACTCAAGGCTTTTGCTGTCTCCAACACAACATCTAGCACATTTTCCATCCTTCTCCTCTTGGGAGTTGTGGAAGAACTTTTTTGTGTCTTCGGCATTGTTGCCTCTATTGAAGGGCTCAAAATCTCTGGCATTTTTGTCATTTCTTTAATTTCCGACCTTTTAGCCTTTTTAGCCTTCGTTTCAACTAGCTTAACTGAAAGCACCTTCGGCATTTTAGCCGGCTCTTCAGTCCTCTGTGTAGGAGGAGAGTTCTCTTTTGATTTGGCAGCTGAAGCGGTCCCTTCGTCAAATTTAGGTATCACAGCCGGTTCGATGCAACGCGGCTGGTGGGTTAGAACTTTCAACTTTTTTCCCTTCGGCACAGGCTCATCTGGGGTGGCCGAGGTAGCAGCTTTCCTCTTTTTCCCTTGTCCCCGCAGCGGGTACCGATAGTCGGGGTAAACAAAGCCAATCGCGTCAAAAACTCTGTGCAGTCTCTTTTTTCACCGACCTCCGAAGGCTGCGGACAGTGCATTATCTTCTGCCTTTGAATATGCTCCAAGTTGTTCATCACTTGTAGCTTCGATACACTTCCGCCAATCATCATTTGGTTCATCAAACTTATCTCCAAATTTGAATGTATATTTCAGCCGGACCAAATCACCTTCACCAGAGTTAGTGATGGTCTCATTCGGCATTTCCCAGTCGCCCACAAGCGGCCATACTCTAAATGCTATATGCTCTTGAATTAAATCTCTTGTGCCGATGAAGGAGCAGACAGTACTAAAGGCCTTCTGACACGCTTCGGTGACATCATCAATTTCGACCTTCGGCCTTCGGAGGCCGAAGCGGGACCAAATGGGGCGCATGATGACTTCTTTAATGTCCTCCCTCGCTGATAAATCATTCTTCACATAAAACAATTCTTCCATCCAAGCTCCGGGCCATCTCTTCCAAAATGTTGGCACTGGGTGGCTTGCGTTGGGACGAGCGATAAATCCATAACAATCGAAGTTGTTGTGATACTATTCTTTGCCCATGGCCTTCGTCTCATACAGAAGTTCATGCATACTGCAGAAGCACTTAGCACTTGGCTCTAGCCCTTGGCTCCTTACTGCCCAGACAAAAACCCCCATCCTTATTATGGCTTCGGGGGTGATCCGATGAAGGAAAATTTGGTATGTCTTCAGCACTTCAACTACAAACTTACTCAAAGGGAACCGAAGCCCGGCCTTGAAGAAGCTTCGGAAAATCACAACTTCGTTTCCTCAGGGGCAGGGACCTTGTTGTCTTCGCCAGCCCTCACAATAGACATATCCCGGAAGTACCTTCCTCTCATGTTTTCAAGATGACTCTGTTTGATGGTTGATTTTCCGAAAATCGAATGACTTGGCCTCCAGGGCTGATCCTTAGAATCTTCGTCCCCACTTTCTACATCATAGCTATCACTGTCATTAGTATCTTTAGATAAGCCTTCCAGTATCTCTTTAGTAATCTTTTCTGTATTTGTTTTTGCTATTGACTCGACAAATCCAACAATATAAGGATCCACAGTCTTCTTCTCCTCAAACAGCTTCTCCTCTTCAGTCCGCTTCATCTTAGCAGCAACTTTCTTGTCTTGAGACATTTCTTCTTCAAAAAGGTAAAAACGAGTTTTTTAGCCGAAGCTCAGAGAGCATGAAAAGCTAAGAAGCACTAGTGAACAAGAGCTATAAAATTGAGAAAACAATGCAAATGGCACAAACAGCGTATCAAATGCAGCTGGTATGAGTTCTTATTTATACGATCAGTGCGCTCCAAATTGGAGGGCCCTGGCTATCATTGACTGTTGTTATTCTAGCAAAGGAAAGGTGTTTTTTCGGACCTTTGGCTTAAAGCCTTCGTCCATGTCGCAGTCTAAATTCGTTATCTTAACAAATTATTATTGCAAGGGGCTACTGTTGGGGGCCTTCGTCTTCCGAAGGTCCTCAAAAACATGATTTAACAATGTCTTCCAAGTGTGACATATGAGCAGGTACCTTCAGACTCGGGCTAAAAGCATATACAATGTGAAGAGCACGGTCGTGATGAAGTCTGGTGTTGCTCCGAAGCTACACGCAAGGGAGCTTTGGCTCAATGGCGGAAAAAGAAACCGACTTAAAGGGAAAAAGGCTATCTAGTCCTCATTGGGTTGTCTATAGGTTAATAGTAAATATGAAGAGCATGAATATAATTTCTCCTAGGCTGCGTCTTGTGCCTATAAATAGATGAAAAAGTACCCGCGTACGGTTCATGTTGACTTGTATTCATTTGTGCGTCACACTTGTACTTTTGTCTCTCGTCAAGCCGAAGGTACATTTGTAATTCAATATTGTTTCTGTATTTCCATAATAATATAATGAGAATAAATTAATAATGATTACATGATTGCTTGTGTTGTCTTCTATATTCTGTATGCATCTTCTTCTGTTATCATATACTGTGACGATGAAGGTATGTCCTTCGTAACCTTCGTCTGAAGATCATTATATCCTGAGGAGAATAATGCTTCAAAGGACGAAGGGTATTGACATTTAACATTTTTGTGTTGCCTTGTTCTTAATTCATAGCATTTAAGAACAAGTCCCCAACAGTCCTCTATGTAAAGCCAACCCCGCGGGCTCGCGTGGGCGCGCTTTCACCTTTGTGTGGGCCGACCTGGGCTGGTTTCAGCCCGATAGTATTCATATTTTTTCCTTTTCTTTTTTGCCAGATTTAGGAAATTCATAAGAAATCATAGAAAAATTATAAAAATATGAGACCAATTTTGTTGGAGTCCTAAATTTCTCTAGTATTTAATAAAAATGGTTCCAAGATTTTTAGCCCAAACTAGGAATTATGTGCTATTTTAAGAAGGCCAAAACCTAGTGTAACACCCCGGGCTTTAAGGGACAAAGCCGGGTGCATCTCATACATGCGCCAAAGAAGACAACATATATAATAAAAGAGTGTATAGAGATAAATGTCACAATAACATTAGAGTATTTATTACATAGCGGAAGTCTTATTACAAAATAAAAGATAATTATAAAATGAACTAAAGATCGTCCTTGGCGCAGAAGTCAACTGGGAAACGCCACCTAGATCAGATCAAACTCCTCGCCTTGTGGCTCCTCCTGAACCAAATGTTCTTCTCCTGTGGGGGGTGTGAGATAGCAAGGGTGAGCTCACACATGATCATAGCTCAACAAGTTGTGGGGAACCAGTGGCATGAACTCACAAAGGTGGGAGATTATGTGATGTGTAAGGTTAAACAACAACAGGGGTTAAAGCTGAGCATTGCTTTTAATTAGTTGGTCAAAATTTTATTAGCAGTTACTAAGTATAAGTAGATACCAAACCATAATAATAATAATAGAACAAAATTAATAATAAACCCATGCAAATGCAAATGACAAATTGATTTTAAGTTCCATAGATTAATCATCAGAGAGTCCTGAGCTGCTCTTGACCGTGAGCTCGGCTAGTATACCAGTTTTACACTCTGCAGAGGTTGTACCCTTTACCCACAAGTCGTGTTTCCCATGTCGCTAGGGTTAGCTAGGCCCTTAGACACTACCGAGGTGAATGGCTAGGGATCCACTACAAGGCCTTTACAAAGTTCCACTAGCTTTCGAAAACCCACTATAGTTTATGGGAAAAGCACTTGCAAGAATCCCTCGTCTGACCGCCATCGTAGCAAAATCAACCCGAGAACCTCCTTGCATGCAACTCCCCTACTGCCCTTGCCCATTTCGAGTAAGGTAGTCTTCCACTAGCTTTCCTAATTAGTCAGCCAAGGGGTCCCATTCCTCCCTTGTGGTGGCACGTATTTCTCAAGTTAAGCTCCATGTTCCAATTAACAATAATATAATGATCTTGACATGAACATAAATAGAATAACAAAATAACTGGAACATGGATAATAATGAAATATTAACCCAAAACCATGTAAAGCAAAAGCATAACTACCCAAATGATTCAGGGGTAAACAAGGTAAACAGGATAAACAGACTAGGGTGACCTATTGGGTCCCATCAAAATTAAACCTATTCATTGAATAATGATAATAAATAATATTATTGGGTAAACAAAAGTGGGTCAAGGGCACAACTTGCCTGTCACTTGAGATTCCAGTTACCAGGGTGATTCTTTAAATCTTCGTGACCTCACTGCTAGTCATAGCAATACAAACAGACATGGTATAAACAAAATTAACATCACACCAAACATAAGTACAAACTGAATAATAATAATCTACGCGTAGCTACGAGATCGCGGAATCGAGAACTACTAAGATCGGAGTTACGATTAAGGAGTTATGATTTTATAGAGGATTTATGTGATTAAAATATGAAACTATATTATAAATTGGTTAGTATAATTCATATGAGAGGTTATTCTATAAATAATTATCTTAACTTTAATCTAAGTTATAAATTGACCATAGATCTTATTCTAGCAGATTATAATGATAAGCAGATTAACCAACATAAGTTAAATGGAGGTCTAATTGTAAAAGAATGAGACATGGTATAATAAGTGTTGTTATTGCATAGTAAATATTTATACGGGGTTAACGCAACTTGAACGGATCAAATCGGAGTTAAAACGGAGGAGTTATGAATTTCTAAGGATTTTATGTGTTTTGTACAAGATTAAATAGGATATAAAATTTAATGTGACTTTCACATCAAAACAGAGATATTATATGATAAACAATAACATTATAGAATTATACAAATTGGAATGGATCAATTTGGACTTCAGATGAATTTTCTAGGGATTAAACAAGTTCAAATGATTATTTTTACATTAAAAATTCATTTCCATAACCATTTATCTATTTTATGTGTTCTCTGGACTGGGCGCATTATTAACAGAAAACACAGGGGCTACAACGCAAATTGTTCTAAGACTCAGACTAAGTCTACTGTCGACCGCATGTTTATTAACAGATTTTCCAGGGCTCTTTAGCAAAATACTACGGCCGAAGGGGTACGGGAGAAATCTAGCCATCGGATCCTCACTAGACGACCCAGATTAGATCGGTCACCAAACTGAATCGGTACATAGCGCCCATCGTTAGATCTGGATCTGACGGCCATGATTTAATGAAACAGGGAACTAATCATATCCATCCATCGTCGATCCAACGGCCCCAGCCAAGCCGCGACGTTTGATCTCATCCCGGCCGTTACCCAGTAGATCAACGGCACCAGGTGCCGTCTTCCTCCTCCAGCCGAATGCCCAGGTCATCGGCGGCTTCTTCTACCCTCGGTCCTCTCTCTCTCTCTCTTCTATTTCTTTCCTCCGCTAATCCGCCGCAGCAGAACGCCATGAACACGGCAGCGAGCGGTTTCGAGCTCGCTATTCGAGCCCTAACTACAACCCAGGAGTATGGATCGGAGCGCGGATAGAACCTCTACAGAGAGGATGAAATGTTGAATTACAGGGACGTCTTCTTACCAAGTTCGAAGCGCAGCAGGAGGACTCCACGGCTGGAGCCTGACTAGCTTCATCCATGGCGGCGGCTACTCCTTTCTCTCCCCTAACTCGACGCTGCTTGCTCGGCTCCCTGGTTGTACGTTGTTTGGCTCCTATGTGCGTAACATCAATTTGTGAAAGCCAGAGGGGTTGATCCTATTTATGGTCGAGGAAGAATCGAGTACTGATCAATCCGGTGAATCTGCTATAATACTGGAGTTAGTTACAAGTCTTTGGATCTAGGGTAACGGAGAAACGGCCAAGCGAATTTGAAGTGTTCACCGGTTGAGGAGGATAGCCCTAATTGAACGGGCCCACATGTCATCGGTAGAAGCAGAAGAAGGCGCGTACGTGAGACATTCCTGGCAGAGGAACGGACCCCGCGTTCTAGTGAAAGTGAGCGTGGCAGGCAGCATTTTTCAATGGCTGATGTCATGGTATCATGGTGTTTAGGTTCCAGCCAGCATAATAAAGAAATATGGATGAAACACTTCTATGGGCTGGCGGTTTGGGAATTCAGGCTGAGCATAAAGAAAAGAGAAAAGAAAAAAACATGTGGCTGGGAGGGAATGTGGAATACGACATTTGGGAAGGGGCTGGCCGAGCAGCCACCACACATGAGCTTCTTCTCATTTTTTTAATCTTTTCCAATTCATGTTTTTCTTTTCTATTTCTTTCCCCTATCTATGGATTCAAATTCAAATTTCTGATCTGTGTTTTGCACTTCAAGTTTTAATGCATAGATAAAAAAACAGCATGTATGCAGTATATATATTTATTATTATTTTATCCACTTTGTATAGTATTTCTCTACGTTTTCTCAAATTCTAGGTTTCCAATTTAGACCTTTAATTCCAAATTGGCTATTTATATATTTCTATTAACATTATTGTTACCAAATGCACACACAAGAAACTCCAACATGATGCATAAGTTATTTGAGTGTCTTTTGTTAATTATTTATTTGTTTAAGTGAGGTGTTCAGATGTGATGGTAAATAGAGATAACACACACATATAGATAAAGGAAAATTATTTCTCCTTTTATATTTCCTTACAAATTGGGTATTACAAATTCTACCCCCTTAACAAGAATCTCGTCCTCGAGATTCAGGAAGGACTAGGGAAACGATGGGGAAAATCTATGCGGAGCTTTTCTTCCCTTTCCCATATAGCTTCATCTTCTCCATGATGGCTCCATTGCACTTTGCACATTTTTATAACCATATTTCTTGTAACTCGAGTCAATGTGTCAAGAATCTTGATGGGGTACTCCGTGTAAGTCAAATCACCCTGAACACTGTGACAGAACCTCCCAAGTTATTGAGCCCACATGCACCTGTCCTTGTTTCAAAGACATCAAATGGCTATGCATGTGCACCAGATAACTTAACAGGATCTGTCCGATTGCCCCATGGACATCGGATAAACCACTTACAACTAGGATCGTAGGGTTAAATAACACAAATAACACACATCAACATTTTTGCCGCGGAAATCTTATTACCAAATTTTACAAGTTACAAAAATTTTACTTTGTACATGATCGGAGTGATTACGAAGGTGATTCAAAGAAATAACTTTAAACTGTTATATATTTTTTATAAGTTTGAAATATATGCTAGCTCAAGTGACCATCCTCAGTAAGAAGTATAGAAGGGTTACTTAGACTTATAAGAAGGCCGAGCCCACCGGCACTTAACACCATCATCAGCAGCACAAAACTATAACGTGAAAAACAATAGGGAATAAAACTCTGAGTATGGAATTACTCAGCAAGACTTACCCGACTAAAGAAAAGACTCTCAAGGGTATGCTAGTTAAATAGGAATCAAGGAAAAGGCTTAACTTAGCTATTTTTGCAGAAATAGCTTACTAAAGTGAATCCTTACTTTCAATGTTTTAACGCCCGATTAAATATTAATAGACTCTAATTGCATCTAGTCTAATTTCACCATCTCATCAATACAACATTATTCTTATTCATAATGTTCACATCCTGACTTAGGTTGCAGGTCAGTGACCAAGTCTTCATATCCGAGAAGTAACGGCGATCCGAATCGATTAATACCCAGCTGGGGATCTCCGATCACACGACATATGTAGCACTTAACCCTTGCATATGTCAACTCGCCACCGGGGTTCTTAAGACCAGATCAGGTTCACGCCAACCGAGAGCACAGATACACCACCGTCCAGCCTCTTGCCACGGAGGGTACATACTACTCTCGCCATCTCTCCACTCCCATTGTGTGTTATCTTATTCTGGTATTAGTCTGCCTGAGGCAAAGCTTACCCATGATGAGGCATGTGACCAGTTAAAATGTCCTCGATCATTAAGCCTACATACTCATCCAATCCTTAATCAACCTGGGTAGAACATCACCTGTTCCTAGCCCAAGTCCTGCTTTAAGTACTTCCACCCTTAGGATTGTTTGTATTCCTTAGGATGAAAAGAGCATCAAAGGGAACTTTGCAGTAAGATCCCACCACGCTCTTAATGAAAATATTCTTGCAGGCAGAAGCCATCCTTCCTCAGGATAACCCCTGAGCTTGGCATTAACGCAAAGGACAACCTCTATCTACAAGATTTACCTCTAAGCAAGGCTAAGCAATTTTGAAAATCATATTTTGATACTTCATCAGAAGTATCTATAAAGGTATGGATATCAAGGTAGGCAATGCATCAAAGGGTTTCCAAGCAACTCCTATAAACGTAGTGCACATTTCACTAGACTTAAAGTGTGAAAAAATTATTTAAAAACACAAGGAAGGGGTTGCATGCACCGGGGCTTGCCTTTGTTGCAGTGAAGTGGTTTCAGATCCCTCTATCAACTATTTAGTTAGATGGCTCCTCCACTTGATCAACAGATACTGGAGTAGACTCCACCTTCAAACACCACTTCTTCTAGGTGTTCTACATGTAAAGATATGGATATGAATGCTTATGCTTATGCAACTTGAAAAGAAAAATACTAAAAAGCATCAAAAGACTTACACCTCTCTATAGGTACTAACAAAACCTTAAGAGAGCTAAATACTTTAACATCACAACTCAATTCACCAACCGAACTAGGAAACCTTGCCTCCATAACCAACCAAGTGCTTCATTTATGTAGTAAGCAAGGATCTAAACTGCATGTACTACATGTTACAGTGTCCAAGAATCAGTCACAATTCATTGAACCTATTTTTAGTTCTCTGAATTCATCTTTTAGTACTCCATTCCTCTCCCTCTGTTTAGTGCTTTGTAACTCACAAATTACCTCAACAACAAACCCAACTCATTTACTCAAAGTTATTCTCTAGCCATAGCTCTACTATTTTGGCATAGCATCCCCAGACTGAAACCATACTAATCAAAAGTTATGATGCCACAAAATAGAGCAAAAATAATAGAAAAGTTCAGTTTTAGTGAACTGAAACAACACTGCACCCACTCTGGTAGAGAAGTTTGGGACACCTTTTTACTGCCAACTTATACAGTAGCAGGCCCATTCTTTATATGAAACTTGTTGTCCTTGATGTGGTCTTTTATCTAGATGTGAATCCCTAACCTAATTCTCTGGTAGTAATTAACACAAGGCTCTAAAGTTAGGAGAAAAACACTGGATCATAGTGACAGTAATTGAATTAGCACACCACTGATCCCTTACAGACCTCCCCGTTTGAATCCCTTGATCACCTAATTTCACTTAGCAACAAATCAAGTCAACTTAACAAAAGTTATTCTCAACCCCACTGGTCAGCAACAACCATTTAACAGTGCCTTAGGATATTATTATACGTTGCAGGCCATCACTGAATTTGTTCTGGCTCATACTGTCAAGACCAACAGATAAGGATTTGTTGCCTAGAAAACAGTCCAAAAACCTGGATACTTTCAATAGAGAGTAGGGATTCTAGACCTCAGTTAGGCACCTCGACTCTATCTCAATTTATATTACCATATGAGGCAGAACATGAAGATAGGGGCCTATTTTAGAATCCTACAACAACACTATCACTTGCACCAGCCCTGCTGCCCCATCTGCACACCTGCATGTTCCGACCAAACTTGGGCTGTAAAGGCCAAACAGGCTTCTCGGTGAGCTTCACCAATGTATGGGGATGCTAGAACATCAAGTCTTAGGGATTGAGTCATACCGTAATCGCCTGTCCACGTGAGGTTGATGTGTTGGTGAGGTGATCACTAGACATGCTCGGCAGCTTGATCAGTGGAACTAGGCACATCCAGGGTATGGTTTGGGGAGGGAAGAGCAATATTACTATCTGAAACAACATACGACGATCAAGGACTGAGGCAAGGATCTCTCCTTTGCTCCTGCACTCTTCCCCCCACGGTTTGCCCTTTAAATAGGCAGCGAAAAGATCATGGGGACTGGATTTTTAAACTGGCAACAGGGATAACAATAAATAGAAAGTGTAGTCGTGGCTCACTCAAGAAAGCCCACGCCGGTGCTGCAGGGTGAAGATTATCCATAGCAAAGGGAGGGAGGTGAAGATAGGATGGCACTGTTCTGGATATTTGCACAGGTGATATTTCAGTGATGAACAAATCTGAATAACCCTGCCAGCACTCCATCCCAAACTTCATCCTATTCCAAAGTTGGTCACGGCAAGAAAAACTGAACTTGGTCACTTCTAGCAGCCAAAATATCAAGCCTTGATATTTCTGTAGAAGATAAGAACTCCAGACTTCAGTTACTCACATCTCCCTTATCCCACTCGAGCACAGCAGTGAGATACAGCAAAGTGATAGGATCTTTTCTCCCTTCCCAACTTGATCCAAAGTTCAGAGCCCCTCCAAAATAGTCCAAAACTTTGATACTTCTTAATAGAGCTAAGATCTCTAAAGTTTCAGCTAGACACTTCAACCTTATCTTCATCCAACCACACAAGTGCAACCACAGGGAGAGAGTGATCTTTTCAGTTACTCCAATCCAACACTGCATCAACTTCTTCAGTGCTACTGCTCCACTTCACTTCTCCATGTTCAGTGCCCTTCATCTCACAATTTTGCATAGCAACAGCCCACTCTCCCTTAACCAAATTTATTCTCCATTTATAGCTCTACTTCCTTTGTATAATAACCCATGGTTGAAAACACTTAGAACAGTAGCTATGATGCACCAAAGTTGAGCCAACTTTACTGAAAATCCATTTTTTGTTAACTGCAATAGCATAACACTAACCCTGACAGCCAAACTTGGAACCCATTTTTCTCCAAATTCTAAACAGTAATAAGACTAACACTTTATAAGAAACTTGCTTTCCTTTAAATGGTCTCTAACTTTGCTACAAGATTCTTAGTTCAAAACCTTATGAATTGGCCATAAAAGAATTCCAAACTTGGCACCAATACTGCAAATGCAGTTTTAGCCAACTGAACAAAAGTTCAGTCAGTACAATTGACCATCCCTTTTTGGGCAGCTGTTACCCCAACTTCCATGTAGCATCAAACCGAACTTGCTTGAGGAGGTTTGTTTACTATCATATGATCTTCAATTTCCCTATAGCAAACCCAGTCCAAAACCTTATGGATTAAGCTCAAAGAAGCTCCAAAACAGCCACAAATAAGAAAATTCAGTTTCAGACAATATTCACCATCTGAAACTCTAGAAACCTGTCAGCCCTACTTTGGGAAACCTTTTCTTCAAGTTGCAGCGCATATAGATTTAGGGCTGTGACCTTTAACAAAACTCATTCTCCTACTATCACTATACCTCCTTGCTATAGCAATCATAACTTAATTATCCACAGGTTGGCCACTACAGAGGTCTAAACATGGCTATGTTTTACTGAATTCTAGTACTTAGCCATTTAACCAAGTCTGAGCCCAAAGTCTGACAGTCCACTTTTGGGTAAGTTTTACACCTGGTTCCATATGGTTTCAGGGCCAAGTATCTTAACCAAGTGTGTACTACTATATTATCTCTACAACCTTGTTATAGTGACCATAACCCATAACCATATGGATAAAGCAGTAGAGAGCTCCAAAGTTGCACAAAACTCACTAAAACCCAGCTGCAATGATTTGGCTAAGTCTGAAAAAACAATACCTAACATCACATTTTTGGACCACCTTTTCACCTGGTAGCATATGGTTTTTGGGCTAGTACACTTAATAAGGATTGTTCTCCAACAGTTACTCTACAAGTTTATTATAGCAACCTCTTACCAAAAGTCCATAAATTAAAAGTTATAAGGGTCCAAAAACCACTAAATGAAACTGTTTTTAGCCCAATTCCAAATTGAACCCAATCTGAACTTTTGCAATTTACTCCAAACTTTTCCACACAACATGGAATTCTCCAAATATGAAAGTTGTTCACTTTTCCAAGCTCTACAACTTTGGTATATAGACTTTTAGCTAATTCTTTCTGGATTTTGAAATCCACTTTTGGGGCAAATTAGGGTTTCAAATGTGACTAGGGTTTTTCCACACCACCTCTCAACTTCGATCCACCACTCCAACTCAAGTTGTTCTTGGACCTAAGGTCTAGCTTTAGCATAGGAAGCTTATGTCCACAGTTTTACTGGTTTAGAAGTTGCTTTACATAACCATCTCTTCCAAGCTAGGCTCAGGTTAAGGTTTGGAGTTAATCCAGCTCCTTAGGTGTTTCATTCACTGGACTAACACTTCAAAGCAAACAATTGTGGGTTCTTAAAGCTTTTCTTTTATACTTAAGACTCCAAGTCATCACATTACTTGCCCAAGAGATGATGTATTCTCATTTAGCTTAAACTAGGTCCTTAGCTAAGTCCTCTACTCAACACACAGCATCACACTTTTTTGTAAAGTTTTAACCTAGTAAATGCATTCTAGGTGTAACAAGCACGTTAATGCAGATGCTCATGATGATATGTCAGAGTTTTAGTTCACGTAACACCAGGGGTGTTACAGCCTCCCCCCCTAAAAGAAATCTCGTCCCGAGATTTAAAAGTCCAGGCTCAGTAACGGAAAAGGAAATGTGTCACAAACTTATTTCCCAATTTCTCCTACCAGGCAGGGGGTGTGCCCCTATTGGTTCAAAATTCACAAACCCTATGGTTTTCCAAAAACTAGAAACTTAGGGCAAGGACTTTGTCTTCTAAATACCCCTCTGACCTTCTACATGGCTTCATCTTTTGTGGGGTAGTTCCACTGTACCCTGTAAGACTTGATATATTTCTGTGTTTTACCCAAGAGGTTGCATCTGACTCATTTTGGACAACTTCAATCCCTTTAGCAAACTACTATAGACATTAAAAGTTACCTCAGAAATAGGTAATTCTTCCTTACACAACAGCTATAAGATGGCTCACAGGTTACATGATCCAGGTGAAACAGGAAAACTCATTACAACAAATTTTAACCTGTTTTTATTACCAAGCTAGTCTATCTTACACCTACCTTATAACATGGATCTACTTCGCTACACACCCAGTTGCCTACTATATTTTCTCTAGTTACACCATCAGTCAGATGCTTGTTGCCATTCTTCCAAGGAACCATTAGTCCGATGGTGCAGGAGTAGGATAAAAGGCAAGATTGAGCCTATGCACCGCTTGCTGCAGATGGTTGACAAGTCGTTGTGCTGCTTGAAATTCCATTGGATGAGCACGATTCAATTCCTTGATTGCCTGATCCTGATGGCTTATGAAGCTCATGGTTTCCTTAAGGTCTTCTCTAACAGCAACAACATATAAGTGAGTTTCCTTTTGTTGCTGAGTCAAAGCTCTAGATTTGGATTGAGCATTTGTTAGCTTATGCTCAAGCTCCTTGATACGATTCTGGTCAGCTTGGTGTTGTGCTTGAAGTTTTGTCACCTGATGCTCTAGTCCAACAATTCGCTCAGCTTGAATCTTTGTTTCCTCCAGTTGTTCTTGTGCCTGGGTACAAGCCCTATTCTTGGCCATTTCCATCATCTTAAATGCTGCATAACTCCCAGTGTACAACTGCTGCCACGTTTGATGACTGTGCCCTTGAGTAAGCTGCAACTCCAGCACGGCCATCAAAACTCGAGCAGATGCCGATTCAACCGAATCCTGCCCAACGGGAATGTTTTCCATTAATCAGGCCTGTTGATGATACACAAATGGGTCACTTAAGGCAACTGCAGGGAACAACCTCATAGACGTGGCCTATATTTCTTCCCATTTCTAGTAACAGATGGTTGTCAACACCTCTAAGGCAGCTACCTGAGCACCTTCCCAAGGAGTCATTCCTTCAGCATGGAACATCCAATGTGGCCAAGATGGTTTTCTAGCACATTCTGGAATACGCACTACTACCTCATACCATGGTTGTCCTCTAAGAATAGTGCGTGACACTGGTACTTGGGTGCTTCGGTATATCCAACTTCTTGAAGTAGTTGCCACAGGACCATTGGAAGACAAAAATCTCGTAGAAACTCTCCAACTCCTGTAGGCGCTTTTTGTTGATTCATCTATAGAGAAGAGCAACAGATACACTCTATTCACTAAGGATGTATGAACAAGGTATATGAAACACGTACTAGAATAGCTACATAGGGGGTTTTGACTTAAAGTTGTATGGCATGATGCATGCTCGTCCTATTCGTCCTTAGAACTCATGCCAACTTATAGTGGCTATCACGTTCTATGGCGGTGGCAATCCTACTCACTCCGTTATTGAACACTAGTCGCACTTTCCTAGGGTTTAGTTAGTGTACCTGCAAAAAATTGCATTATAGTTGTGGGTTAGTGGTTTTGAACTAAGCCACCTGATAGTCCTTAATTTAGGGCTTAACAGAGGATGTCGCTAGCATTATAGTTTTTCAAATCTGTTTTTCAAAACCCAACAATATGTTTAGTTGAAAATAGGTTTTTCAAAACCAAAACTTTTGTTTTGAAAATACGTATGTAACCGTATATGCTTAATCTTGCTCCGATACCAGCAGTGGCAGAACCTCCCAAGTTATTGAGCCCACATGCACCTGTCCTTGTTTCGAAGACCTCAGACGGCTATGCATGTGCACCAGATAACTTAACAGGATCTGTCCGATTGCCCCAGGGACATCGGATAAACCACTTACAACCAGGATCGCAGGGTTAAGTAATACAAATCACAGACATCAACATTTTTGCAGCGGAAATCTTATTACCAAATTTTACAAGTTACAAAAATTTTACTTTGTACATGATCGGAGTGATTACAAAGGTGATTCAAAGAAATAACTTTAAACTGTTATAAATTATTTATAAGTTTGAAATATATGCTAGCTCAAGTGACCATCCTCAGTAAGGAGTATAGAAGGGTTACTTAGATTTATAAGAAGGTCGAGCCCACCGGCACTTAATACCATCATCAGCAGCACAAAACTATAACCTGAAAAACAATAGGTGTTGGGGGCCTTCGGCTTCCGAAGGTCCTCAAAAACATGATTTAACAATGTTTCTGGAGTATAATACATGAATAGGTACCTTCGGACTCGGACCTTCGGACTCGGATCAGAACCACAGCGTAAAGAAGCACAAAGAATACGAAGGTTGGCGCAGAGCCGAAGCTATGTGCAGGAGAGCTTCGGCATGATAGCAGAAAAGGAAACCGACTTAAAAAGGAAAAGGCTATTCGGACCTCGTTGGGTTACAATAGAGCCATTAACAAATGTAAAGGGCATGGGTGTAATTTTACATGGGCTGCATCCCGTGCCTATAAATAGATGAACAGTACTCCCGTACTGTTCACGCTGACTTGGCATTTGCGTTTTGCGTCACGCTTGTACTTTCACCTTCTTTCAAGCCGAAGGTACATTTGTAATTCAATCTCATTTTTATTCTCCACAATAATAAGATAGAGATGAGTTGGTAATAATACATGATGGTTTATATTATTTTATATTTCATATGATTCCTTCTTCATCATTATATGTTGTACTGCTGAAGGTATATCCTTCATAACCTTCGTCCGAAGATCATTATATCCCAAAGGAAATAATGCTTCGAAGGACGAAGGATCTTAACGTTTAACATTTTCTGTGTTGCCTTGTTCTTAACTCATAGCATTTGAGAACAAGTCTCCAACATTGGCACCTACCTCCGGTGAACTCTTTTCGACCACCTTCGACAAGCATTGACCTTCGTCATGCCACCAAAGAAAGCTTCTGCAACAGGGGCTGCCGCTTTGTAGCCACTGGACCCGAACCAGGAGACCTTTTCTCTTCGAGAGGCCCGAAGCCAGAAGAGGAAGGCCACTAGTCCAACACTCCAGGAGGACCAGTTGGACCAAGAAATCAGGAATATGGAGATGCTTCATCAACAAGTACAAAGGAAGAAGGAGAAGATGGCTCGACTAGCCAACCTTCAGAGACAGATTGACGAAGCTACTGAGGAAGTACGCCATCTTGCTCAAGATGAGCAAGAGCGAAGGCCTCAACATAGGGGGCTTCATCAAGAAGGCTTCTTCAACGAGGATGAATGGTATGAGGATTTCCATCATGGAAATTTTGCTTTTGATGATGCTTCTCCTCTATCAGCAGAACTACAGGCTACACCTTGGCCCTCAGCTTACAAGCCACCCCAGCTCCCCATGTATGACGGGCACTCAGATCCGAAGCAGTTTCTGATGAGCTACGAAGCAACCATATCTTCATATGGAGCCAATACTGCAGTCATTGCCAAATCTTTCGTCATGGCAGTCAAGAATGTTGCACAAACCTAGTACTCCTCTCTTCGACCAGGAACAATTACATCATGGCAGAAGCTGAAGGACATGTTGATCACCAGTTTCCAAGGGTTTCAGATGAAGCCGGTTACTGCTCAGGCTTTGTTCCAGTGGATGCAAGATCATGAGGAATACCTCCAGGTGTATGTCCGAAGGTTCTTGCGTCTGAGGGCACAAGCACCAATAGTGCCCAATGAAATTGTCATTGAAGCCATGATCAAGGGGCTTCGGCCAGGACCTACGGCCTAATACTTTGCCATGAAACCCCCTCAAACCCTGGAGAAATTGCTGCGAAAGATGGATGAATACATCCGCGCTGACAATGACTTTCGTTAGAGAAGGGAGGAAGCCTATAGGTTCTCTGAGATGACTAGGGGCTTCGGAGGGAGGATACACCCAAGGTATGTCAGATCAATCCACTCCACCCAGAATGACGACAGAGGAAGCCAGCAGCGGAGACCACAATATTCCTCGCAAGCTTCGGGGCAGCAACAAAGCTGTCCTCGGTCGTCAGCTCCAAGAGGCAGAGGCGCCAGGGGCTTCGGAGGAAGGTTTGGGGATCATCCCAGGAAATTTTATTGCTTATTCTGTGATGAGGACAAAGGCCACACTACAAGGATGTGCCATGTCACCATTCAGAAACAGAAGGAAATAGCAGAAGCTGCAGCCCAGCAGAACCAGCCGAAGCAGGTCATACATATTGCTTCGTATCACTCACCCTACATACTAGAGTATGTAGGTAACCATCCTGCAGCGTCTATTGCTTCGGCTAGTCAGCCACAGGCATCCTGGCCTCAACTACCACCTTCGCCGCTACCACAACCTGCATATTCACGTGGCCAACAGCTAGAAGGGAGTCAACAGACCCATCAGCAGAGAGACTTCAGGGAGGAGTCCAAAGCTCGCACAGTCAACAGTACTGTGCCAGAGTCGAAGCATATCTACTAAGAGATATCCTAGCCCTGAATCAGTTTTTACATTCATTGTCATTCTATTTCCTACTAAGGAACAGTTGTTGGAAACTTAGTTTTCTTGTCATTTTCAATTCCTTGTAATAGTTTCGTTTTTGCCATAATGAAAATATATCTTCTCCACAGATTTATGGAGTCCAAAAAGTAGCCAAGGCACGAAAAGCTATCCTTAAGTCGCAAGTATCTTCGAAGCTACAAAAAGTCGTTCTACTGAACGCAGCGTAAGTTTGCCGAAGCTACAAAAAGTCGTTCCTAAGGGAGCGTAGTGTAAGTTTTCTGCTCAAATGTCATTCCAAAGGGAATGCAGAGCTTACAGCAAAAAGTCAACGCTGATTCCGCCAAAATATAAGGCGAAGAGCGAAAAGTCAACGCGAATATCACCGAAATAGAAGGCGAAGAAGTTCAAAAGACGTTCCTAAGGGAATGCAGAACTTACAGCGAAAAGTCAACGCTGATACACCGAAAAATAAGCGGTGAAGCCGAAAAATAAACGGCAAAGAAATTGTGTATCCTATAGTGGGGATGTGTGTATATCTTCGGCACAAATATCATTCCGCATAGCATAACATCATCACATCATTCGCATAACATAACATCATACATCATATTGCATCAATGGCACAAGAAGGGGATACAATGTTGACCTTCGGAGAATGCTTCAAAAAAGTGAAATTGTGCTAAGGCACAAAATACGTTTCGAAGAGATACAACTTTATCAGCTCTAAAGTGGAGGAAAAAGTTTATTGTTGATGAAGCGCTAATGTTTTTGCGTCAATTGGAGGATTTTTTACGAAGCATAAAAACTCTTCTTTACGAAGCATGAAAAGAAGGGAAGGTGTTTTTTCGCCGAAGGCTCAAAAACGGTATGCACGATAAAAGTTTCATGCATCGCAAAGAAAAGGATTACAAAACCATTTATACATTACATTAAAAGTTCATGAGAACCAAATATTACTAGTATAGTACAGCTAATGTTACATTAATATTATAGCAATGTTTTTACAATATCTATTATTCTTCCTTCAAAACTTTTTCTGCAGCTTCGGTTAGCAGCTCGGTGACAACTTCATCTACAATAGCTTCGGCCACATTAATGATTTCTATTGCCTTCTTCATTTCTGGGTCGGCCAGTGGGTCGAATGGCTCCGGTGGAGGGGGTAGTTCAGCTGCGGTAGAAAATGTTAGTTAGCTCGAAGTCAAAAATGACAAAGCTAAAAGCCATTAAGTAATACCTATTCGCTTTTCAAGTTCCGCTGCTCTTTCAGCTGCCTTCGTTGCTTCCCTAGCATCATGAGTATCTTTTTCGCTCTTTTTAATTATTTCGTGGGCCATCCCTCAGTCGCTGTTTTCCCAGATGTCAGTAAAGAATTTTCCACCAACTAAGCTCGCTTCGGCCGAGGGGTCCTTCGTGTCGTCAATAGATAGAGTAGCTTCAGCTTGGGCCAAAGTTTTCACATGATTGCAACCTGACTTCTCCAAAATAGCTGCAATCCCCCTGGCACCTGAGAAGGCGCAGACGTCTCCGTGGCCATTTAAAATTTCCTCAAAGGCTTCGGCCTCGCTGCTGATCCACTCAATCGGCCCTTCGGGATCGCCTCGTACGAAGTTGCCTTCACTCGAATATGCGCCAACATTGGCGAAGCTACTCTTTATCTTTTCCACACATTCTATAGATTTTCCATAATATCTTTCTTTTGAGGAGCGAAGTTCTACAGCTGTTTTTTCCCAATATTTTTTCCAGTAATCGCTGGCATCTCGGTCAGCTTCGGTAATAGCGCATGTCAATTTGGCTTCGGCCAATTGCTTTTGGAGGTTTTCAATCTCGTTTCTTTAGATTTCAAATTGGGTCTTGTACTTAGCTTCATCCCCCTTCACCTTGTCTACCAATGTAAGTAAAATTTTATCTTTTTCCAAAGCTTCGTTCCTCAGCTTAATAACCTCTGTTCGAAGGTTGTTGAGAGCAATATTGCAGCTCTCGTCTTCGGCATTCTTTTGTGCCCTTAAGGCGTTGCTCAGTATTAAACCCTATATGAAAAGAATTATTATGACAACAAAAAAAATAATTCAAAACTCATAAACTTCCAAATGTACAACTTTTGTACCATCAGACTGTTATATGCGAGGCTATCTGCAAGATCGTCCTTTGTCATGGCACAAAGGCCAGCTTCAAGCTTTGGGAACCCCATACTTCTGGCCATCTGCCGGTAGACAGATAATTCTTTGTTGTCTGGGAGGCAGTATAAGAAATCATCTTCATCTGTCCCATTGAACACTAAGGCACCCTTTGGATATTTCAGTTCTTGGGCATAGTGTTTAGCTTCAAAAATCTCTTCTTCAGATAATCTTTTTCCCGAAGCATGTCGTACAACATAATCAAGAACTTCGGAGGATGCTTCGGGAGTAGGAGTGGCAATTTTTACAAGCAGAATTTCTTCTACAGCTTCCTTTTCTGTTTCTTGTTCTCAAGTTTCCAAGGATTTCTCCTTGGCGGGCTCTGAAGGCCCAGCTTCGGTTTCGACCTGGCTCTTTGCAACGTCGGTTTCGGTTAGCTTTGCCTCAGTCTGCGGCTTTGGACCTTCGGTAGTTTTCCTTGGAGTAGAGCTTGTCTTTATTGTCTCCAGCGCATCTAGTACATTGACCATTCTTTTCCTCTTAGGGGTCGCTGTAAGTCCTTTTTGTGCCTTCGGCACTGTCACTTCTGTCGAAGGGCTTGTAATTTCTGATATCTTTGATCCTTCGCCCCCTATATCAACAGCCTTTGGCTCAGCTAATTTGGCTGAGGATGTCTTCGGCATTGCAGTCGGCTCTTCAATCTTCTGCGTAGGCGCAGGTTCTTTGGCTTCAGTAGCCGAAGAGGTCTCACCGCCAAATTTGGGCACTGCGACCGGTTCAATATATCAAGGCCGGTGAGTAAGAACCTTCATTTTTTCCTCTTCGGTGTGGGCTCGCTTGGAGCAGCTGAAGCAGTATCTTTCCTGGAGGTTGCACTCTTTCTCTTCTGCCCCCGCGGCGGGTAGCGGTAATCAGGGTACATGAACCCAATAGCATCAAAAACTCTATTTAACCTTTTCTTTTTCCGGCTTTCGAAGGATGCAGATAACGCGTTATCCTCCACTTTGGAGTACTGCCCAAGCAGATCATCACTTGTGGCTTAGATGCACGCCAGCCAGTCATCGTCTGGTTCGATAAATTGGTCTCCGAACCTGAAGGTATATTTCAGTCGAACCAGACCACCTTCGTGGGGGTTGCTAATGATTTCTTTTGGCATCTCCCAGTTGGCTACCAATGGCCATATCCTGTAGGCCACGTGCTCTTGGACTAAGTCCCTTGTCCCGATGAAAGAACAAACTATACCAAAGGCTCTTCCGCATTCTTCAGCTCCTTCATCAATCTCTACCTTCGGTTTCCGAAGGCCGAAGCGGGACCAGATAGGGCGCATGATGATTTCTTTAATATCTTCTCTCGCTTTTAAATCATTCTTCACATAGAACCATTCTTTCATCCAGTCTCCAGGCCATTTTTTCCTAAAGGTTGGCACTGGGTAGCTTGAGCCTGAACGAGCAACGAAGCTGTAGCAACCAAAATTATTGTGATACTGTTCCTTACCCCAGGCCTTCGTCTCATACGAAAGTTCGTGTATACTAGAAAAACTTTTTGCACTTAGTTCCAAACCTTGACTCCTCACAGCCCATACGAAGATTCCCATTCTTATGATGGCTTCAGGAGTAATCTGGTGAAGAAAAATCTGGTATATCTTTAAAACTTCAACCACAAAACTGCTTAGGGGGAATCGAAGCCCAGCCTTGAAGAAGCTTCGATAGATTACAACTTCATTCTCTTCAGGAGTAGGAGCAGTCCGGTCTCCGTTGTCAGCCCTCACGACGGATATGTCTCAAAAATACCTTCCTCTCATGTTATCAAGATGACTTTGCCTGATAGTCGATTTTCCAAAGACTGTGTGACTTGGTCGCCACGGTCGATCTTCGGAGTCTTCGCAAACTTTCCACATCATAAGTATCGCTGTCATCGGTATCTTCAGATAAGCCTTCTAGAATTTCTTTTGTAATCTTTTCTGTGTTGTTCTTTGCAATTGACTCGATGAATCCAGCGGTTTTTTCCTTAAGAAGCTTCTCCTCCTCGCTCAGCTTCATTTCAGCAACAACTTTCTTATCTTGAGACATCTCTTTGGAAATGGTGAAAATGTGCTCTTAAAGCTGAAGCTTAGAAAAACTAAAAAACCAAGCAAGCGATGGTAGGCAAGAGCTAAAAATTGAGCAAACAGAGTAGATGGCAAAAAGCGTACCAAATGAGCTCGCGGTGTGCTCTTATTTATACTCCTAGTGCGTTGTAGGGTGGAGGGCCCCGCATGTCATTGACTGGTGCTATTCTAGCAAAGGGAAGGTGTTTTTTCGGACCTTCGGCTTAGGGCCTTCGTCCATATCGCAATCTGAATTCATTATTCTACAAATTAATATTGCGAGGGGCTACTGTTGGGGGCCTTCGGCTTCCGAAGGTCCTCAAAAACATGATTTAACAATGTTTCTGGAGTATAATACATGAATAGGTACCTTCGGCTCGGATCAGAACCACAGTGTGAAGAAGCACAAAGAATACGAAGGTTGGCGCAGAGCCGAAGCTATGTGTAGGAGAGCTTCGGCATGATAGTAGAAAAGGAAACCGACTTAAAAAGGAAAAGGCTATTTGGACCTCGTTGGGTTACAATAGAGCCATTAACAAATGTAAAGGGCATGGGTGTAATTTTACATGTGCTGCGTCCCGTGCCTATAAATAGATGAACAGTACTCCCGTACTGTTCACGCTGACTTGGCATTTGCTGTTTGTGTCACGCTTGTACTTTCACCTTCTTTCAAGCAGAAGGTACATTTGTAATTCAATCTCATTTTTATTCTCCACAATAATAAGATAGAGATGAGTTAGTAATAATACATGATGGTTTATATTATTTTATATTTCATATGATTCCTTCTTCATCATTATATGTTGTACTGCTGAAGGTATATCCTTCATAACCTTCGTCCGAAGATCATTATATCCCAAAGGAAATAATGCTTCGAAGGACGAAGGATCTTAACGTTTAACATTTTCTGTGTTGCCTTGTTCTTAACTCATAGCATTTGAGAACAAGTCTCCCACAATAGGGAATAAAACCTTGAGTACGGAATTACTCAGCAAGACTTACCCGACTAAAGAAAAGACTCTCAAGGGTATGCTGGTTAAATAGGAATCAAGGAAAAGGCTTTAGCAAGAATCAACTTAGATATTTTTGCAGAAATAGCTTACTAAAGTGAATCCTTACTTTCAATGTTTTAACGCTATACTAAATATTAATAGACTCTGATTGCATCTAGTCTAATTTCACCATCTCATCAATACAACATTATTTTTATTCATAATGTTCACATCCTGACTTAGGTTGCAGGTCAGTGACCAAATCTTCATATCCGAGAAGTAACGGCGATCCAAATCGATTAATACCCAGCTGGGGATCTTCGATCACACGGCATATGTAGCACTTAACCCTTGCATATGTCAACTGGCCACCGGGGTTCTTAAGACCAGATCAGGTTCACGCCAACCGAGAGCACAGATACACCACCGTCCAGCCTCTTGCCACGGAGGGTACACGCTACTCTCGCCATCTCTCCACTCCCATTGCGTGTTATCTTATTCTGGTATTAGTCTGCCTGAGGCAAAGCTTACCCATGATGAGGCATGTGACCAGTTAAAAGGTCCTCGATCATCAAGCCTACATACGCATCCAATCCTTAACCAACCTGAGTAGAACATCACCTGTTCCTAGCCCAAGTCCCGATTTAAGTACTTCCACCCTTAGGATTGTTTGTATTCCTTAGGATGAAAAGAGCATCAAAGGGAACTTTGCAGTAAGATCCCACCACGCTCTCAATGAAAATATTCTTGCAGGTAGAAGCACCCCTTCCTCAGGATAACCCCTGAGCTAGGCATTAACGCAAGGGACAACCTCTATCTACAAGATTTACCTCTAAGCAAGGCTAAGCAATTTTGTAAATCATATTTTGATACTTCATCAGAAGTATCTATAAAGGTATGGATATCAAGGTAGGCAATGCATCAAAGGTTTTCCAAGCAACTCCTATAAACCTAGTGCACATTTCACTAGACTTAAAGTGTGCAAAAATTATTTAAAAACACAAGGAAGGGGTTGCATGCACCGGGGCTTGCCTTTGTTGCAGTGAAGTGGTTTCAGATCCCTCTATCAACTATTTAGTTAGATGGCTCCTCCACTTGATCAACAGATACTGGAGTAGACTCCTCCTTCAAACACCACTTCTTCTAGGTGTTCTACATGTAAAGATATGGATATGAATGCTTATGCTTATGCAACTTGAAAAGAAAAATACTAAAAAGCATCACAAGACTTACACCTCTCTAAAGGTACTAACAAAACCTTAAGAGAGTGTTGGGGGCCTTCGGCTTCCGAAGGTCTTCAAAAACATGATTAGATAATGTTTTCCAAGTGAAATATGTGAACATGTATCTTCGGATCCGGATCATGAGCATACAGAGCATGGTTAGGACGAAGCCTGAACGAGATGAATGGTGATTATAACGAAGGACAAGGTGATCACGAAGCTGTACACAGGAAAGCTTTGGCATGACAGTAGAAAAGGAGAACCGACTTAAAGATGAAAAGGCAAATTAGACCTCGAAGGATTACTATAGTGTTATTGGCAAATATAAGGGCATGGATGTAATTTTACATGGGCTGCATCGCTTGCCTATAAATAGATGAACAGTATTCCCGTACAGTTCACGTTGACTTGGCGTTTGCTCTCACGTCACGCTTGTACCCTTGCTTTTCTTCGAGCCAAAGGTACATTCATAATTTGTCATTGTAAATACAGCAATGTAAATTAAAATAAGTTAATAATAACCTTTAAAGTGTTTATATTACTTTTCCATATCTTGTGTATGAATCCTTCTTTATCATTTATTGTGCTCATGAAGGTTAGTCCTTCATGACCTTCGTCCGAAATTCATTATATTCGAAGGGAGATAATGCTTCGAAGGACGAAGGACTTTAACATTTAACACTTTCATGTTGCCTTGTTCCTAACTCGTAGCGTTTGAGAACAAGTCCCCAACATTGGCGCCCACCTCCGGTGAACCCACTACCACTATTTTGAGTTTCGAACACCTTTGGCAAGCGTAGACCTTCGTCATGCCGCCAAAGAAAGCTTCAGTAACAGGGGCTGCCGCTCTGCAGCCGCTGGACCCCAACCAGGACACTCTCTCTCTTCGGGAGGCCTGAAGCCAGAAAAGGAAGGCCATCAGTCCAACGCCTCAGGAGGACGACTTGGACCAAGAGATCAGAAATATGGAGATGCTTCACCAGCAGGTGCAAAGGAAGAAGGAAAAGATGGCTAGACTGGCTGAACTGCAAAGGCAGATAGATGAAGCCTCTGAAGAAGTTCGCCATCTTACTCAAGATGAGCAGAACCGAAGGCCTCAGTATATAGAGCTTCATCAAGAGGGCTTCTTCAACGAAGATGACTGGTATGAGAATTTCCATCATGGAAATTTTGCCTTTGATGATGCTTCTCCTCTATCAGAAGAACTGCAGGCTACACCTTGGCCCCTGTCCTACAAGCCACCTCAACTCCCCATGTACGACGGCCATTCAGATCCGAAGCAGTTTCTGATGAGCTACGAAGCAACAATATCTTCCTATGGTGGCAATACTGCAGTCATGGCGAAGTCTTTCGTCATGGCTGTCAGGAATGTTGCACAAACCTGGTACTCCTCCCTTTGGCCAGGAATAATCACATCGTGGCAGAAGCTGAAGGATATGCTGATCACCAGCTTCCAAGGGTTCCAAACGAAGCCGATTACCGCTCAAGCTTTATTCTAGTGCACTCAAGATCACGAAGAGTATCTTCAGGCGTATGTCCGAAGATTCTTACGCCTGAGGGCACAAGCGCCAACAGTGCCCAATGAAATTGTCATTGAGGCCATGATTAAGGGGCTTCGGCCGGGACCTTCAGCACAATACTTTGCCAGAAAGCCCCCTCATACTCTAGAGAAATTGCTTCAGAAGATGGATGAATACATCCGCGCTGACAATGATTTCCGACAGAGAAGGGAGGAAGCTTACAGGTTCTCCGAAATAGCCAGGGGCTTCAGAGGGAGATTTCATCCCAGACATGTCAGATCGATTCATTCTACTCAGAATGACGACAAGGGAAGCCAGCAGCAGAAGCCGCAATATTCCTCCTAGGCTTCGGGGCAGCAGCAGAGCTATCCTCGACCTCTAGCTCCAAGGGGTAGAGGCGCCAGGGGCTTCGGAGGGAGATTTGGGGATCAGCCCAGGAAGATTTATTGCCTATTCTTTGGTGAGGACAAGGGCCATACCACCAGGATGTGCCATGTTACCATCCAGAAACAAAAGGAGATAGCAGAAGCTGCGGCCCAACAGAGCCAGCCGAAGCAAGTTATGCACACTGCTTCGTACCATTCGCCATACATTCCAGAGTATGTAGGCAACCACCCTGCAGCTTCTATCGCTTCGGCAAGCCAACCTCAGGCATCCTGGCAATAGCTTCCCCCTCCACCACCAATGCAACAAGGCCAATAGCCAGAAGGGAGTGAGCATCTCCACCTCCAATGGGACTTCAGAGAGGAGTCTGAAGCTCGCACAGTCAATAGTACTGCGCCAGAATCGAAGCATATTTACTAACAAATATCCTACTTCGGCAGCAGTTTTTACATTCAGTATCATTTTCTTTTTTAATAAGGAACAATTATTGAAAGCCTAAGTATTTTTGCCGTTTTTCAAACCTCTTGTAATAGATTTGTTTTTTGCCATAATAAAAGTATACCTTCTCCACGGAGTAGCGGAGTTGCCGAAGCATAAGATTTATGGTTGCAAGGGGAATTTCCAAAATAACAAAAAGTCGTTCCTAAGGGAGCGCAGCGTAAGTTTTCTGCTCAAAAGTCGTTCCGAAGGGAATGCAAAGCCTACAGCGAAAAATAAACGCTGATACCGCTGAAAGTAAAAGGTGAAGAAGCTCCTAAGGGAGGCTTACAGTGAAAAATAAACGCAGATACCGCTGAAAGTAAAAGGCAAAGAAGCTCCTACGGGAGGCTTACAGCGAAAAATAAATGCTGATACCGCTGAAAGTAAAAGGCGAAGAAGCTCCTAAGGGAGGCTTACAGCGAAAAATAAACGCTGATACCGCTGAAAGTAAAAGGCGAAGAAACTCCTAAGGGAGGCTTAAAGTGAAAAATAAACGTCGATCTTCGGCAAATATCATTTTGCATAACATCACATCATCACACCATTTGCATAGCATAACATCATACATCATACTGCATCAGTGACACAAGAAGGGGATCAATGTTGATATTTGGAGATTGTTTCCAAGAAACAGTGCCAAGGCACAAAAAAGTAAATTTTGAAGAAGCATACCTTCGTCAAACTCCAAAATGAAAAGATTTATCGGTTATTGATTTTACGAAGATTGGACGTTTTTATGAAAATACGGATATTATTTAAGAAGCATGAAAAGAAGGGAAGGTGTTTTTTTTTCGCCGAAGGCTCAAAAAAAGGTATGTATGTAAAGTTTCATGCATCATAAAAAATTGAACCATAAATAGCTTATATATTACATTCAAAGTTACAAAATATTAGATGTGTTAAATAAATATTACATTCTAAATGTTTTTACAATAACATCTAGTTTTCCCTTAGAACAACTTCTGCAGCTTCGTTGAGCAGTTGATCAACAACTTTATCCATGATAGCTTCAGCCATTTTTCTAATTTCGTCGTCCCCCTTCGCGTGGGGGTCCGCTGATGGCTTGGCATGCTCTGAGGGGCGAGAAAGTGTGGCTGTGTTACAAAGCGTAAACAAGTTCGAAATCAAAAATTACAACAGAGCCAAAAACTGCTAGTCAGTACCTATTTGCATTTCGGCATCTGCACTCTTCTCAGCGGTCTCTACTACTTTTCTAGCGTCATGAATACCTTTTTCGCTCTTTTGTATAATTTCTTGGGCCATCTCCCGGCCACCATTGTCCCAGATATCAGTGAAAAATTTTCCACCAACCAAGCTCGCTTCGACCGAGGGGTCTTTTATATCTTCAGAGGACAATGCGGCTTCGGATTGTGCCAAAAAATTTACATGGTTATAGCCTTTCCTCTCCAAAATAGTGGCAATCCCCCTGGCACCCGTAAAGGCACATATGTCTCCATGACTATTCAAAACTTCTTCAAAAGCTTCAGCTTCGTGGCTGATCCATCCAATTGGGCTTTCGGGGTCACCCCTTATGAAGTCCTCCTCACATGAGAATGCGCCGACGCTGGCGAAGCTGGTTCTTATTTTCTTAACACATTCTATAGATTTTTCATAACACTTTTTCTTGGATGCACGAAGCTCTTCAACGTTTCTTTCTAAATGATTGGCCCATTGTTCACTAATTTCTCGCTTTGTTTCTTCAAGTGTGCACTTTTCTTTAGCTCTGACTAGTTGTTTCCGAAGATCTTCGATTTCGCGCTTCTGAGCTACGGCTTGAGTTTTGAAAGCAACTTTGTCTCTTTTATTTTATTCAATAACGAGTGCAATATTTTATCTTTTTCGAGACCTTCGTTCCTTAGTTCAATTACTTCGGAACGAAGGTTGCTCAAGGCTATGGTATACCCTTCGTCTTCAACATCTTTTTGTGCCCTGAGGGCATTGCTAAGTATAAGACCCTGGAGAAAAATGTTTGTTAAATAAGTTTAAGCAAATAAAAAATTTTGGTTTCAATAAATAATGCAAGGATTTCATTTTTTCACCTTTAAACTATTGTACGCTAAGTTGTCAGCCAGCTCGTTCTTTGACAACACTGAGAGCCCGTCTTCTAGTGTTGGGAATCCGAAGCTTTTGCTCATCTCCCGATAGACTGAAATCTCCTTGCTGTCAGGGAGACAATACAAAAAGTCTTCTTCTCCGCTGCCATTGAATATCAACGCCCCCTTGGGATATTTCAGTCTTTGGGCATAGAACTGAGCCTCCTGCTTTTCTTTTTCAGTCAATTTCTTCTCCGAAGCATGTCGTAAAATATAATCGGAAGCTTCAGAAAAGGCTTCGGGGGCGGCAGTGCCGCTTTCTTCAACAAAGATTTGTTCTGTTGTTTCTGTTTCTTTGGTTTCCAAGAATTTTACCTTGGCGGGCTCTAAAGGCCCAGCTTCAGATTCAGCTTGGTGTTTTGAAGCTTCTGCCTCAAAGGCTTCGATTTGCACTTCAGGAGTTTCGGCAATTTTCTTCGGAGTGCTGCTGGAAGACTTTATTGTCTCTAATACATCCAGTACATTAACCATCCTTTTTCTTTTGGGGGTCAATGCTGGACCCTTTTGGCTTTTCGGTATTTCAACTCTTGCTGAAGGACTTAAAATTTCAGATGTCCTTGTTTCTTCAGCCTTCGGTTCTTCTATTTTCTTTGTTTCCGGCATTGTGACCGGCTCTTCAATATTCTTCGGGGGAGTCGCCTCTTTGGCTTCGGGGGCTGAAGAGGATTCACCGACAAACTCGAGCACTGTGGCTGGTTCAATATAGCGTGGACAGTGTGTAAGAACCTTTATCTTTTTCCTCTTCGGCGCTGGCTCACTAAGAGCGGCTGAGGCAGCTTCCTTCGTAGACGCCGTATCTTTCGTTTTTTGACCCCGTGTTGGGTAACGGTAGTCAGGATATACGAACCCGATGGCATCAAATACTCGGTTGAGCCTTTGCTTTTTCCGGCCTCCGAAGGCTGCGGATAGAGCAGTATCTTCTGCCTTCGAGTATGGCCCAAGCAACACATCGCTAATGGCCTCAATACTTTTCAGCCAGTCGTCATCTGGCTCGACGAACTTATCTCCATATTTGAAGGTGAATTTTAACCTAACTAGTCCGCCTTCGTTAGGTTCGCTGACGGTTTCCTTTGGCATTTCCCACTTATCTGCAAGTGGCCATAGTCTGAAGGCAATGTGTTCTTGGATCAAATCCCTTGTTCTGATGAAAGAGCAAACTACTCCGAAGGCTCTCCGGCATTCTTCGGCTACTTCGTCAACTTCCACCTTCGGCTTTCCAAGGCCGAAGTGCTGCCAGATGGGGCGCATAATGATACCTTTAATATCTTCTCGCGTTGTCAAGTCGTTTTTCACATAAAACCATTCATTCATCCACTCCCCAGGCCATCTTTTCCGAAAAGTTGGCACGGGACAGCTTGACCCAGAGCAGGCACCGAAGCTATAACAGCCAAAATTGTTGTGATACTGCTCCTTACCCCATGGTTTCGTCTCATACAATAACTCATGCATATTGCAGAAACTTTTTGCATTTGGTTCCAAACCTTGGCTCTTTACGGCCACACGAAGATTCACATCCTTATGATTGCTTCAGGAGTAATTTGATGAAGGTAGATTTCAAATATCTTCAAAACTTCTACCACGAAACTGCTCAAAGGAAACCGAAATCCAGCCTTAAAGAAGCTTCGGAATATCACGACTTCATTTTCCTCAGGAGTCGGACAAGTTTTCTCTCCTTCGTCAGCCCTTATAATAGATAAATCCCGAAAATATCTGCCCCTCATATTGACAAGATGGCTTTGTTTAATGCTTGATTTTCCAAAAACTGCATGGCTTGGTCGCCAAGGTCGATCTTCGGAATCTTCACCGCCACTTTCCACATCATAGCTGTCACTATCACCAGTGTCTTCAGACAAACCCTCTAAAATCTCCCTAGTAATCTTCTCTGTATTTGTCTTTGCTATTGATTCAAGGAAGCCGAGATTCATCTCTTCGGAAAGGCTTAGCTTCGACTCAGTGACAGTTTTCTTGTCTTCAGACATCTTCGAAAATGCTAGGAAAAATGCTCTCAAAGACGAAGCTTAAAAATGTAAAGAGCCAGGCAGGCGTTGGTGTGCAAAGAGCTAAAAATTAGGAAGGCAGGAGCCGGTGGCAAGAAAGCGTGCTAAAAGTGCTAGCGGTGCGTTCTTATTTATACGCCCAGTACGTTGCAAGTGGCAGGGCCCCACTTGTCATCGACTATTGCTATTCTAGCAAAGGGAAGGTGTTTTTTCGGACCTTCGGCTTAAGGCCTTCGTCCATATCGCAATCTGAATTTATTATTCTAGCAAATTAATATTGCGAGGGGCTACTGTTGGGGGCCTTCGGCTTCCGAAGGTCCTCAAAAACATGATTTGATAATGTTTTCCAAGTGAAATATGTGAACAGGTATCTTCGGATCCGGATCATGAGCATACAGAGCATGGTTAGGACGAAGCCTGAACGAGACGAAGGGTGATTATAACAAAGGACAAGGTGATCACGAAGCTGTACACAGGAAAGCTTCGGCATGACAGTAGAAAAGGAGAACCGACTTAAAGATGAAAAGGCAAATTAGACCTCGAAGGATTACTATAGTGTTATTGGCAAATATAAAGGGCATGGATGTAATTTTACATGGGCTGCGTCCCTTGCCTATAAATAGATGAACAGTATTCTCATACTGTTCACGTTGACTTGGCGTTTGCTCTCACGTCACGCTTGTACCCTTGCTTTTCTTCGAGCCAAAGGTACATTCATAATTTGTCATTGTAAATACAGCAATGTAAATTAAAATAAGTTAATAATAACCTTTAAAGTGTTTATATTACTTTTCCATATCTTGTGTATGAATCCTTCTTTATCATTTATTGTGCTCATGAAGGTTTGTCCTTCATGACCTTCATCCGAAATTCATTATATCCGAAGGGAGATAATGCTTCGAAGGACGAAGGACTTTAACATTTAACACTTTTATGGTGCCTTGTTCCTAACTCTTAGCGTTTGAGAACAAGTCCCCAACAGAGAGCATAATACTTTAACATCACAACTCAATTCACCAACCGAACTAGGAAACCTTGCCTCCATAACCAACCAAGTGCTTCATTTATGCAGTAAGCAAGGATCTAAACTGCATGTACTACATGTTGTAGTGTCCAAGAATCAGTCACAATTCATTGAACCTATTTTCAGTTCTCTGAATTTATCTTTTAGTACTCCATTCCTCTCCCTCTGTTTAGTGCTTTGTAACTCACAAATTTCCTCAACAACAAACCCAACTCATTTACTCAAAGTTAGTCTCTAGCCATAGCTCTACTATTTTGGCATAGCATCCCCAGACTGAAACCATACTAATCAAAAGTTATGATGCCACAAAATAGAGCAAAAATCATAGAAAAGTTTAGTTTTAGTGAACTGAAACAACACTGCACCCACTCCGGCAGAGAAGTTTGGGACACCCTTTTACTGCCAACTTATACAATAGCAAGCCCATTCTTTGTATGAAACTTGTTGTCCTTGATGTGGTCTTTTATCTGGATGTGAATCCCTAACCTAATTCTCTGGGAGTAATTATCACAAGGCTCTAAAGTTAGGAGAAAAACATTGGATCATAGTGACAGTAATTGAATTAGGACACCACTGATCCCTTACAGACCTCCCCGTTCGGATCCCTTGATCACCTAATTTCACTTAGCAACAAATCAAGTCAACTTAACAAAAGTTATTCTCAACCCCACTGGTCAGCAAAAACCAGTTAACAGTGCCTTAGGATAATATTATAGGTTGCAGGCCATCACTGAATTTGTTCTAGCTCATACTGTCAAGACCAACAGATAAGGATTTGTTGCCCAGAAAACAGTCCAAAAACCTGGATATTTTCAATAGGGAGTAGGGATTCTAGACCTCAGTTGGGCACCTCGACTCTATCTCAATTTATATTACCATATGAGGCAGAACATGAAGATAGGGGCCTATTTTAGAATCCTACAGCAACACTATCACTTGCACCAGCCCTGTTGCCCCATCTGCACACCTCCATGTTCCGACCAAACTAGGGTTGTAAAGGCCAAACGGGCTTCTCGGTGAGCTTCACCAATGTATGGGGATGCTAGAACATCAAGTCTTAGGGATTGAGTCATACCATAATCGCCTGGCCACGTGAGGTTGATGTGTTGGTGAGGTGATCACCAGACATGCTCAGCAGCTTGATCAGCGGAACTGGGCACATCCAGGGTATGGTTTGGGGAGGGAAGAGCAATATTACTATCTGAAACTACATACGGCGATCAAGGACTGAGGCAAGGATCTCTCCTTTGCTCCTACACCCTTCCCCACATGGTTTGCCCTTTAAATAGGCAGCGAAAAGATCATGGGGAGTGGATTTTTAAACTGGCAGCAGGGATAACAATAAACAGAAAGTGTAGTCGTGGCTCACTCAAGAAAGCCCACGCCGGTGCTGCAGGGTGAAGATTATTCATAGCAAAGGAAGGGAGGTGAAGATAGGATGGCACTGTTCTGGATATTTGCACAGGTGATATTTCAGTGATGAACAAATCTGAATACCCCTGCCAGCACTCCATCCCAATCTTCATCCTATTCCAAAGTTGGTCACGGCAAGAAAAACTAAACTTGGTCACTTCTAGCAGCCAAAATATCAAGGCTTGATATTTCTGTAGAAGATAAGAACTCTAGACTTCAGTTACTCACATCTCCCTTATGCCATTCGAGCACAACAGTGAGATACAGCAAAGTGATAGGATCTTTTCTCCCTTCCCAACCTGATCAAAAGTTCAGAGCCCCCTCCAAAATAGTCCAAATGTTTGATACTTCTCAATAGAGCTAAGGTCTCTAAAGTTTCAGCTAGACACTTCGACCTTATCTTCATCCAACCACACAAGTGCAACCACAGGGAGAGAGTGATCTTTTTCAGTTACTCCAATCCAACATTGCATCAACTTCTTCAGTGCTACTGCTCCACTTCACTTCTCCATGTTCATTGCCCTTCATCTCACAATTTCGCATAGCAACAGCCCACTCTCCCTTAACCAAATTTATTCTCCATTTATAGCCCTACTTCCTTTGTATAATAACCCATGGTTGAAAACACTTAGAACAGTAGCTATGATGCACCAAAGTTGAGCCAACTTTACTGAAAATCCATTTTTTTGTTAACTGCAATAGCATAACACTAACCCTGACAGCCCAACTTGGAACCCATTTTTCTCCAAATTCTAAACAGTAATAAGACTAACACTTTATAAGAAACTTGCTTTCCTTTAAATGGTCTCTAACTTTGCTACAAGATTCTTAGTTCAAAACCTTATGAATTGGCCATAAAAGAAATCCAAACTTGGCACCAATACTGCAAATGCAGTTTCAGCCAACTGAACAAAAGTTCAGTCAGTACAACTGACCATCCCTTTTTGGCCAACTATTACCCCAACTTCCATGTAGCATCAAACCAAACTTGCTTGAGGAGGTTTGTTTACTATCATATGATCTTCAATTTCCCTATAGCAAACCCAGTCCAAAACCTTATGGATTAGGCTCAAAGAAGCTCCAAAACAGCCACCAAATAAGAAAATTCAGCTTCAGACACTGTTCACCATCTGAAACTCTAGAAACCTGTCAGCCCTACTTTGGGAAACCTTTTCTTCAAGTTGCATATAGATGTAGGGCTGTGACCTTTAACAAAACTCATTCTCCTACTATCACTCTACCTCTTTGTTATAGCAATCATAACTTAATTATCCACAGGTTGGCCACTACAGAGGTCTAAACATGGCTATGTTTTACTGAATTCCAGTACTTGGCCATTTAACCAAGTCTGAGCCTAGAGTCTGACAGTCCACTTTTGGGTAAGTTTTAGACCTGGTTCCTTTTTTTTCAGGGCCAAGTATCTTAACCAAGTGTTTACTACTATATTAGCTCTACAACCTTGTTATAGTGACCATAACCCATAACCATATGGATAAAGCAGTAGAGAGCTCAAAACTCACTAAAACCCAGCTGCAATGATTTGGCTAAGTCTGAAAACACAATACCTAACATCACATTTTTGGACCACCTTTTCACCTGGTAGCATATGGTTTTTGGGCTAGTACACTTAATAAGGATTGTTCTCCAACAGTTACTCTACAAGTTTATTATAGCATACTCTTACCAAAAGTCCATAGATTAAAAGTTATAAGGGTCCAAAAACCACTAAATGAAACTGTTTTTAGCCCAATTCCAAATTAAACCCAATCTGAACTTTTGCAATTTACTCCAAACTTTTGCACACAACTTAGAATTCTCCAAATATGAAAGTTGTTCACTTTTCCAAGCTCTACAACTTTGGTATATAGACTTTCAGCTAATTCTTTATGGATTTTGAAATCCACTTTTGGGGCAAATTAGGGTTTCAAATGTGACTAGGGTTTCTCCACACCACCTCTCAACTTCGATCCACCACTCCAATTCTTGTTGTTCTTGGACCTAATGTCTAGCTTTAGCATAGGAAGCTTATGTCCACAGTGTTACTGGTTTATAAGTTGCTTTACTTAACCATCTCTTCCAAGCTAAGCTCAGGTTAATGTTTGGAGTTAATCCAGCTCCTTAGGTGTTTCATCCACTGGACTAACACTTCAAAGCAAACAATTCTGGGTTCTTAAAGCTTTTCTTTTATACTTAAGACTCCAAGTCATCACATTACTTGCCCAAGAGATGATGTATTCTCATTTAGCTTAAACCAGGTCCTTAGCTAAGTCCTCTACTCAACACACAGCATCACACTTTTTGTAAAGTTTTAACCTAGTAAATGCATTCTAGGTGTAACAAGCATGTTAATGCAGAAGCTCATGATGATATGTCAGAGTTTTAGTTCATGTAACACCAGGGGTGTTACAAACACTGAGCACTTCCATTGGTAACTGTTCCTTAGGGACACGGAGGCACTTCTTAAGTTGAGACATATGGAAAACATTATGCTCACCAGATAGATTATCAGGTAGCTCGAGTTGGTATGCCATCTCCCCAACTCGCCTAAAGATCATGAATGGTCCAATAAAGCGAGGAGACAATTTGCCCTTAACTTTGAATCTCCTCATTCCATGAAGTGGTGACACCTTGAGGTACACATGATCTCCTTCCTCAAATTCCAGTGGTCTTCTTCTATTATAGGCATAACTCTTTTGCCTGGTTTGAAATACCCTCAAGTTCCCGAATTATATGGACTTGTTCTTCTGCCTCTTGAATAAGTTCAGGTCTAAAGATCTGTCTTCCTCTAATCTGGTCCAAAATAGAGGAGTCCTGCATTTCCTTCCATATAAATCCTCGAACGATGCCATCTTCAGACCGGCCTAGTAGCTATTATTATATGAGAACTCAGCATAAGGTAGACTTTTGTCCCAACTACTACCATGCTGAGGGGCACAAGCTCTTAACATGTCCTCCAATACTTGATTAGTCCTTTCAGTCTATCCATCAGTCTGAGGATGGTAGGCCAAACTAAAATTCAACTTCGTATCCATATTCTCATGAAAACTTTTCCAAAATCTGGAGGTAAACTATGATCCTCTATCCAAAATGATCTTCTTCGGTACACCGTGTAGAGACTCAATCCAAGACATGTATAACTTAGCCAATTGTGATCACTTATAAGTAGTCTTGACCGAAATGAAATGAGCCACTTTGGTCAGTCTATCCACAATAATCCATATAGAATCATATCCTTTCGAGATGCGAGGCAATCCAGTAGTGAAGTCCATAACATTCTTTTCCCACTTCCATTCCGGTATCTTTAATGGGTATAATAGTCCAACTGGTCTTTGGTGTTTGACACTAACTCTTTGACACACATCGCACATAGCCACATGTGCAGCCACATCTCTCTTCAGTCCATACCACAAGCACTTCTGCTTCAAATCCTAATACATCTTGGTACTACCAGGATGAATAGAATAATCCGAGTCATGGGCCTCCTTCAGTATAGTCTCACAAAGGCTATCAATCTCAGGAACTCATATTCGATCCTTGAATCATATTGTGCCTTGTTCATCTTCCGTGAATTCCGGACCTCGACCTTCAGTAATCAGATCCTTAATCTCTTGTATCTTAGCATTACCAATTTGTCCTTCTACTGATTTCTTGCTCCAAGGTAGGTTCCACATCAATAATAACTCCTTCAGTGTGAGCAACTATCCCCAGGTTAAGTCTCCTGAAATCCTCAACAATCTCATCGAGTAGCTGGGCAACAACAGCTGAATGAACATGCTCCTTTCGACTCAAGGCATTTACAACCAAATTTGCCTTGCCTGGGTGATAGTGAATCTCATAATCCTTAATAAGCTCCAACCAATGGTGTTGCCTAAGGTTGAGATCCTTCTGAGTGAATATATAGTTCAAACTCTTATGTTCCGTGTACACTTGGCACTTGGTTCCCATGATATAATGTCTCCATATCTTAAGTGTGTGCACAACAACTGCCAGTTCTAAGTCATGAATGGGGTAGTTCAACTCTTGTATCCGCAACTGACGAGACGCGTAAGCAATCACGTGTCCTTCTCGCATAAGTGCACATCCCAAGCCTTGGCCACATGCATCACAATAAATATCAAATCCCTTCTGTAGATCTGGCATAACCAACACTGGTGGCGACATCAATCTCTTCTTTAATTGGTCAAAGCTATCTTGGCACTTCTCGTCCCACTTAAACTCTCTTTCCTTCTCCAGAAGCGAGGTCATGGGCTTAGCAATCTTAGAAAATCCTTCAATAAATCTCCAATAATATCCTACAAGTCTCAAGAAACTCTGGACCTCAGTAACTGTAGTGGGTATGCTCCACACCACTATCTCCCTGACTTTAGCAGGATCCACTGATATCCCTCCATTAGAAATGATATGTCCAAGGAATGACATCTCGTCAATCCAGAACTCGCATTTACTGTACTTGGTGGTGAGTTGATTATCTCGTAGCTTCTATAGCACCAATCTTAGATGTCCCTCTTGACCACTATCACTCTTGGTATAAATAAAAATATCGTCGATGAAAACCATGACGAATCTGTCCAGATCATGAACACCTTATTCTTCAAATCCATAAAATAAGCTGGTGCATTAGTTAATCCAAACGACATAACTGTGAACACATATAATCCATATCGGGTTGAGAAAGCCGTCTTAGAAATATCCGATGGCCTAATCTTCACTTGGTGATAACCTGATCGGAATCAATCTTCAAGAATACCCTTGCACATCTCATATGATCAAATAAATCTTCAATGCGGGGCAATGGATACTTGTTCTTCACAGTGACATCATTAAGGGTCATATAATCCACGCACATCCCTTGTGATCCATCTTTCTTTTGTACAAATAGAACTGGCGCTCCCTCAAGGTGAAGAACTCGGACGAATGTACTCAGCCTCTTGTAATTTCGTTAATTGCTTCTTAAGTTCCTTTAGATCTTCTACGGACATCCTGTATGGTCGTTTAGAAATAGGAATAGTCCCAGGTAAGAGATCAATGACAAACTCAACTTCCCTATCTGGTGGCATCCCTGGTAACTCCTCTGGAAAGACATCCGAAAAATCCCTAGCTGCACGGATGTTGCCACCCACAAACTTATCTACTAAGAATACCGCTAGTCTGGTGGTGGTAGTTACTGCAATTTCAACTTCAAATCTTTCTTCTTTGGAACGGGTGAGTTCTACGGTTCCCTTAGCACAGTGTATATACTGCCTTTGCCTTTCTTAACCATGACATACCAAGGATCACGTCTATAGTGCTCTCTTCTAACATTATAGGGGTAGCCCATCTGGGTTAGAAATATAGGGTAAGAAAGGAAGAATTGTAGACAAGGCGAGTAATTACGAGAAATGTTACTACGGGGGATTTATTAGCTAAGTAGATTAGTGTGTCACGTACTAAAGTTAATTCATTACCTTATGGTGGTACATGCTAAGATGCCCGTCTATACTATTTCAATCAATCAAAGAAGCAAACCAGGCATTGATCATCAGAACAATCAACCAACATTTTTAATAGAGAAAATAATTTTAGTTTCGTCTTAGGTTCCCTATCTCTTAGAAATGTCATAAGAGTAGAATTTCAAGGTGTGAAATCCATCTTGTCTCAGAGTAGAAAAGGTAAGAATAATCAGAGTAGAAAAGTAGGAGGTGAGACAGGATCAAGATAAGTATAGAAAGAATCAGAGTAAGGTAAGTAGGTAAGGGTTTGTCCATTTCTATCTAGGTTTCGTCCTACAGTCAACATTTCCTCTGATACCACTTCTGTAACACCCCGGGCTTTAAGGGACAAAGCCGGGTGCATCTCATACATGCGCCAAAGAAGATAACATATATAATAACAGAGTGTATAGAGATAAAAGTCACTCACAATAACATCAGAGTATTTATTACATAGCGGAAGTCTTATTACAAAATAAAAGATAATTATAAAACAAACTAAGGATCGTCCTTGGAGCAGAAGTCAACTGGGAAACACCACCTAGATCAGATCAAACTCCTCGCCTTGTGGCTCCTCCTAAACCACCTGTTCTTCTCCTGTGGGGGGGTGTGAGACAGCAAGTGTGAGCTCACACATGATCATAGCTCAACAAGTTGTGGGGAACCAGTGGCATGAACTCACAAAGGTGGGAGATCATGTGATGTGTAAGGCTAATCAACAACAGGGGTTAAAGCTGAGCATTGCTTTTAATTAGTTGGTCAAAATTTTATTAGCAGTTACTAAGTATAAGTAGATACCAAACCATAATAATAATAGAACAAAATTAATAATAAACCCATGCAAATGCAAATGACAAATTGACTTTAACTTCCATAGATTAATCATCAGAGAGTCCTGAGATGCTCTTGACCGTGAGCTCGGCTAGTATACCAGTTTTACACTCTGCAGAGGTTGTACCCTTTACCTACAAGTCGTGTTTTCCATGTCGCCAGGGTTAGCTAGGCCCTTAGACACTACCGAGGTGAATGGCTAGGGATCCACTACGAGGCCTTTACAAAGTTCCACTAGCTTCCGAAAACCCGCTACAGTTTATGGAAAGAGCACTTGCAAGAATCCCTAGTCTGACCACCATCGCAGCAAAATCAACCCGAGAACCTCCTTGCATGCAACTCCCCTACTGCCCTTGCCCCTTTCGGGTAAGGTAGTCTTCCACTAGCTTTCCTAATTAGTTAGCCATGGGGTCCCATTCCTCCCTTGTGGTGGCACGTGTTTCTCAAGTTAAGCTCTATGTTCCAATTAACAATAATATAATGATCTTGACATGAACATAAATAGAATAACAAAATAACTGGAACATGGATAATAATGATATATTAACCCAAAACCATGTAAAGCAATAGCATAACTACCCAAATGATTCAGGGGTAAACAAGGTAAACAGGATAAACAGACTAGGGTGACCTATTGGGTCCCATCAAAATTAAACCTATGCATTGAATAATGATAATAAAGAATATTATTGGGTAAACAAAAGTGGATCAAGGGCACAACTTGCCTGGCACTTGAGGTTCCAGTTACCAGGGTGATTCTTTAAATCTTCGTGACCTCACTGCTAGTCGTAGCAATACAAACAGACATGGTATAGACAAAATTAACATCACACCAAACATAAGTACAAACTGAATAATAATAATCTACGGGTAGCTACGAGATCGCGGAATCGAGAACTACTAAGATCGGACTTACGATTAAGGAGTTATGATTTTATAGAGGATCTATGTGATTAAAATATGAAACTATATTATAAATTGGTTAGTATAATTCATATGAGAGGTTATTCTATAAATAATTATCTCAACTTTAATCTAAGTTATAAATTGACCATAGGTCTTATTCTAGTAGATTATAATGATAAGCAGATTAACCAACATAAGTTAAATGGAGGTCTAATTATAAAAGAATGAGACATGGTATAATAAGTGTTATTATTGCATAGTAAATATTTATACGGGGTTAACGCAACTTGAACAGATCAAATCGGATGAATTTCTAAGGATTTTATGTGTTTTGTACAAGATTAAATAGGATATAAAATTTAATATGACTTTCATGTCAAAACAGAGATATTATATGATAAACAATAACATTATAAAATTATAGAAATTGGAATGGATCAATTTGGACTTCAGATGAATTTTCTAGGGATTAAACAAGTTCAAATGATTATTTTTACATTAAAAATTCATTTCCATAATCATTTATCTATTTTATGTGTTCCCTAGACTGGGCACATTATTAACAGAAAACACAGGGGCTATGGCGCAAATTGTTCTAAGACTCAGACTAAGTCTACTGTGGACCGCGGGTTTATTAACAGATTTTCCAGGGGCTCTTTAGCAAAATACTACGGCCGAAGGGGTACGGGAGAAATCTAGGCATCGGATCCTCACTAGACGACCCAGATTAGATCGGTGACCACACTGAATCGGTACGTAGCGCCCATCGTTAGATCTGGATCTGACGGCCATGATTTAATGAAACAGGGAACTAATCATATCCATCCATCGTTGATCCAACGGCCCCAGCCAAGCCGCGACGTTTGATCTCATCCCGACCGTTACCCCGTAGATCAACGGCACCAGGTGCCGTCTTCCTCCTTCAGCCGAACGCCTAGGTCTGCGGTGGCTTCTTCTACCCCCGGTCCTCTCTCTCTTATATTTCTTTCATCCGCTAATCCGCCGTAGCAGAACGCCATGAACACAGCAGCGAGCGGTTTCGAGCTCGCTATTCGAGCCCTAACTACCGCCCAGGAGTATGGATCGGAGCGCGGATAGAACCTATGCAGAGAGGATGAAATGTTGAATTACAGGGACGTCTTCTTACCAAGTTCGAAGCGCAGCATGAGGACTCCACGGCTGGAGCCTGACTAGCTTCATCCATGGCGGCAGCTACTCCTTTCTCTCCCCTAACTCGACGCTGCTTGCTCGGCTCCCTGGTTGTACATTATTTGGCTCCTATGTGCGTAACATCAATTCGTGAGAGCCAGAGGGGTTGATCCTATTTATGGTCAAGGAAGAATCGAGTACCGATCAATCCGGTGAATCTGCTATAATACTGGAGTTAGTTACAGGTCTTTGCATCTAGGGTAACGGAGAAACGGCCAAGCGAATTTGAGGTGTTCACCGGTTGAGGAGGATAGCCCTAATTGAACGGGCCCACATGTCATTGGTAGAAGCAGAAGAAGGCACGTACGTGAGACATTCCAAGCCGAGGAACAGACCCCACGTTCTAGTGAAAGTGAGCGTGGCAAGCAGCATTTTTCAATGGCTGATGTCATGCTAACATGGTGTTTAGGTTCCAGCTAGCATAATAAAGAAATATGGACGAAACACTGCTATGGGCTGGCGGTTTGGGAATTCGGGCTAAGCATAAAGAAAAGAAAAAAGAAAAAAACATGTGGCTGGGAGGGAATGTGGAATACGACTTTTGGGAAGGGGCTGGCCGAGCAGCCACCACACGTGAGCTTCTTCTCATTTTTTTAATCTTTTCCAATTCATGTTTTTCTTTTTTATATTTCTTTCCCCTATCTATGGATTCAAATTCAAATTTCTGATCTGTGTTTTGCACTTCAAGTTTTAATGCATAGACAAAAAACAACATGTATGCAGTATATATATTTATTATTGATTTATCCACTTTGTATAGTATTTCTCTACGTTTTCTCAAATTCTAGGTTTCCAATTTAGACCTTTAATTCCAAATTGGCTATTTATATATTTCTATTAACATTATTGTTACCAAATGCACACACAATGAAACTCCAACATGATGCATAAGTTATTTGAGTGTCTTTTGTTAATTATTTATTTGTTTAAGTGAGGTGTTCACATGTGATGGTAAATAGAGATAACACACACATATAGATAAAGGAAAATAATTTCTCCTTTTATATTTTCTTACAAATTGGGTATTACACCTAGACGTTTGGAATTTTAGAAATTGTTCGATAACCCCAAAAATCACAAAACTTTTTAGGAAAGCCTAACATGGTACTTAGAACGCTTGGGTGAAATATGGCATGTTTTGAACATTGTTTGATTCCAAAACCCTAGAATAGAAATCCCTAACCCTACTAATGTGTTAACCTAGAAGACCCTAGTTTTCCTTGATGTACCGTGAAGGAAAGTTGTATTCAAAATACAACTTGATGTACCTCTATTATCATTGCATTTTCATAAGCATCACATGAGCATTCATGGTTATATATTATTATGTATAGAAAACGAGGAAGAGGTAACTGTTGAAGAAGAAGAGACTACACCATCAGCTGAGAATCCACCTACCGGGAACTATTTTTATTTTGATATCTGTGGAACCGAGCCCGACTCCCCTACAACACAAGGCAAGCCCCGGTGTATTTGCCACCTCCTTGCTGTTTTAAAATCTTTATCACTTTGTTTGATGCATTAGGTGATAGGAATTGTGTGCCAAACTATTGTTGCATTTCCTTCCTTGAAATTGTTTACCATCCCTTGATTACCTGTTTTATTAAAAGGTTTTCTGATCCTTAGTCTTGCTTTAGAAAACAAAAAGGTTTTGTTTTAAACCAAAGGTGATGCTTCAAAGGGAAGGGGGATGTTTTCAAAAATAAAACTTGATGGTGGATCCATCATGGCCGTGATGGGTTCAACATCGGAGAAGATGTACCTCTGCCAGGTACCAGACTTTGGGCTTAAATGATAAAGCTGAGACTGGGTGGGTGACTTGCATGAGAAGAGAGTCTCGGTGTAGTGTCTCTGTCTGAGTCGATTAAGGACCATACCGATGTGGGCCTGATGATCGAGGACCTTTTAACTGGTCACATGCCTCATCATGGGTAAGCTTTGCCTCGGGCAGACTAATACCAGAAAGGCCAACTCATAATGGGAGTGGAGAGATGGCGAGAGTAGCGTGTACCCTCCGTGGCAAGAGGCTGGACGGTGGTGTATCTATGCTCTCGGTTGGCGTGAACCCGGTCTGGTCTTAAGAAACCCAGTGGCAAGTTGACATATGCAAGGGTTAAGTGCTACATATGTCGTGTGATTGGAGATCCTCAGCTGAGTATTAATCGATTCGGATCGTTGTTACTTCTCGGACATAAAGACTTGATCACTGACTTACATGTAGCATTCCATTGAATTGAAAGGGCTTATAAAAGACGGCCAGTATAGGCCAAGTGCTTGAACTAGGGTAGAAAGAACTCTAGTTACAGGTAATGACTTAACATGCTAATAAAATTGGATTTTAAGGATCCACTATTAGCAACCATTTTCGCAAACAAAGTCTTGATTCTTGATTAAGCCTTACCTTGACTCCCTCAAGCTAGCATATCCTTGAGAGTTTTATTTTGATGGGTAAGACTTGCGAAAGTACACTTCGTACTCAAGGTTTTCGAACCCATGTTGTTGTAGGTGAGGAAACAATAGACTTTTACTGTTTTTGTTCTAAGGTGGTGCCCAAGGAAAAACCTCAACAGTGAAGTGGTGATGGGAGGATGTTGGCCTCCCTCTTGAAAAACAATATACTTTTGTGCGGGAGGGGTTTTTGCCTCCCAGGTCTGTAATAATTAATACTCTATGCACTCTTAGACACTGGTTTTGTAATAACTATAATACTCTTTCTCTATATTTGAATAAATGTAAATTAAGTTATTGTAATTGCTTCCGCTATTCTTTCCTCTGATGTGATGTAATATCTGTGTGACGGGTGAAGCGCTCTTGGGCAAGGATTTGAGGATACAGGTACCGAACTTGTCGAGTAATTATATGCATCTACATAGTTGTCCAAAGTCCGTTGGACAAGGACAACTGTAGGTGGGCCTAATAACTTGGGAGGTTCTGTCACAGAAGCAGCATAAACAACACTGGTAGAATCTATCGGCTAGTCGTTTGAAACACTAACCTACTTTCGTATTAATAATTCACCACACACCACAACTGCTTCACAATCACAAACACCAGCACCTCACAAACATCAAACCAATTCAAAATACTAGATATATGCATCACCACTTAAACCTCGCCAAACATATAAGCTACATCTATTTTACAATCGTGACCAGCGTGTATGCAACAAACAAGATAATCATCGACTATTATATAGAATCAACCTAAGCATCGAACCAATATGAATAGCAAATCGGCTCACTACAACTAAATTTAACTCGAATCTCGCAGGACCGACGACGAGGACGATGATGTGTGGCGGAACCTCCCAAGTCATTAGGCCCACCTATAGTTGTCCTTGTCCAACGGACCTCATACAACCCTGCAGGTGCTCCTGATCACTTGACAAGTTCGGTATCCGTATTGTTTACCTTGCCTAAGAGCGTTTCACCCGTCACGCAGACATTACAACACATCGGAGGTACGAGAATGCGGAAGCAATTACAATAATTTACTTTATTTTAAAGTAAGAAATAGTAGACTTATTACAGACCAGAGTAAAATATAGGAATGCTGAAGTAATATTATTACATAACCTAGGAGGCAAAAACCCCTCCCAATAAACAGTAAAAATTTTTCTTAATGGAGGACCCTTCCTCCCGCAGCTTGAGTCTTGATTTTCTTCTTTAGGCACCACCTTTGAACAAAAGCAGCAAAAATTTGCCGCTTCCTCACCTAAAACAACATGGGACAAAGCCCTGAGTACAAAGTGTACTTTCGCAAGTCTTATCCGTCAAAGTAAAAGACTCACAAGGATATGTTGGCTTTTGGGAGTCAAGGTATGGCTTGTCAAAAATCAAAGACTCTGTTTGCAGAAATGCTTACAAATAGTGGATCCTTAAAAATCCAGTTTTATTAGCAAGTTAAGTCATTACCTAAGTTCTAGAGTTCTTTCTACCCTAGTTCAAGCACTTGACCTATACTAGCCAATTTCTTATCCACCCTTCTTATTTACTGGGATGTTACGTGTAGGGCAGTGACCAAGTCTTCATGTCCACGAAGTTACGGTGATCTGAATCGATTATACTCAGCTAAGGATCTCCAATCACACGACATACGTAGCACTTAACCCTTGCATATGTCAACTCGCCATCGGGGTTCTTAAGACCAGATCAGGTTCACGCCAACCAAGAGCACAGATACACCACCGTCCAGCCTCTTGCCACTGAGGGTAGACGCTACTCTCGCCATCTCTCCACTCCCATTGTGTCTTATCTTATTCTGGTATTAGTCTGCCCGAGGCAAAGCTTACCCATGATGAGGCATGTGACCAGTTAAAGGGTCCTCGATCAGCAAGCCTACATCGACAAGGTCATTAATCGACTCAGACGGAGACACTACACCGAGACTCTCTTCTCGTGCAAGTCACCCGCTTGGTCTCAGCTTTATCATTTCAAACCCAAAGTTTGGTACCTGGCAGAGGTACATCTTTTCCAATGTTGAACCCATCATGGCCATGATGGATCCACCATCAAGTTTTATTTTTGAAAACATCCCTCCCATTTGAAGCATCATCCTTTGTTAAAACAAAACATTTTGTTTTTCCAGAGCAAAGCTAAGCATAAGAAAAACCTTTTTGTAAAACAGGGAATTAAGGAGAAGTAACCAAATCCAAGGAAGGAAATGCAGCAACTGGTTTAGCACATAACTCCTATCACCTAATGCATCAAGTAAGTGAGAAAGATTTTAAATAGCAAGGAGGTGGCAAATGCACCGGGGCTTGCCTTGTGTGATAGGTGAATCAGGCTCTGCTCTGCAGATATCAAAGTAAAAGCAGTTTCCTGCCTGAGGTTCTTCAGGTGGTGGTGGTGGTGTAGTCCTGGCTTCTTCAACTTCTATCTCATCTTCGTTTTCTATACATAGCCATATATAACCATGAATGCTCATGAGAATGAAAGGATAATAAAAGTATATTATCTAATGTCTTTGAATATAACTTTCCTTCACGGATCTCCGGGAAACTTGGGTTTTTGGAGTCTATAGTGAAGTTCATAAGGCAGGGGGTTAGGGTTTTGGGTTCTAAGTACCAAACATGGTTCAAATCATACCAAATTTTACCCAAGGCTTCTAAATAATATTTAAAGTTTATCTAAAAAGTTTGGTCAATTTTGGGATTATTAATTACTTTCTATAATTCCAGAAGTATGGGTTTTGTCTATTTTAAATACCCCATAATTCTCTATTTGAAATAAAAATCCTAAAACTATTTTTATTAAATACTATAGAAAATCAGGAGTCTAGCAAAATTGGTCTGGTATTTTTATCATTTTTCTACAATTGTCTAGAAATTCTTAAACCCTGATAGAAAAAGAAAAAAGAAAAAAACATGAACAGTTCTGGACCGGAACTGGCCCAAGTCGGCCCATGTACAGGCCGCTCTGCTGGTTTTGTAGAAACACCCCTCACGGTTTGAATAACTGAAAAAAATAACAACACTATTCTCATATCTCACTGACATTTGCAAGAACACACCCGCGTTTCTAATCCTTCATAGCCCGAAGTCCACGATGGGGAGCGGCGGAGAACCGAGCTCCGGCGAGCTTATACTGGCCGGATCCTGCAACGACCGATGCTCTCGCGCGACAGACACCAAATTGGACCCCTCCTAATCATTTCCCCTCACTCAATTTTACTAACGGGGCTCTAAATCATCCGGTCCACGGAGACAGCGCGGACCATCAGATGATTAAACGTGTTCCCGGTGATCTAGGACCGCCTAGCTAAATCGGATGGGTCAGCGAGTATCAGGAGCAAGTAAGGGTGCTAAAACAAGAGGACAGTGGACAAGAATGGACCCGAAACACTTTGGCCACGATGAGGTCACACCGCACGGTGTTCTTGGTTGATTTGGGGGAAATCTCAAATTGCGGAGCTCTGGTGGACGATCTGAGGTGAGGGTTGCTTTACTGGGTGCACAATTACTTAGTGGAGCAGGCAGAGGCAGCAATTTATAGGCTCCATCAGTGGTGGCGTCCAATTTCGCGAGGACGCGCTGGCGGCCGGAGAGGAAGAAGGTTACTGGCGCGGGTGAAACCGTGGCTCTCACCGTGGCATGGCCACCAGCGATGGACAGCTTACTTCAATGGTTTACTGCAACGTGTTAATGTCCTAAGGCACGTGGCACATGATCGGCAGGCGATCAACGCAGGCGAGGATCACTTCGACCGACCGCAGCCCAAGTGGGTACGACAAACTCGCCGTCGATCAGGCCCGAGCCTATCTGGTGCCAAGATCTTTACTCCGCCGTGATTATCCGCTCACCAGCAAGCACGAATCGCGGCGACGACGCAGATCATGGCGCAAAGGTCACCTTAAGCGAGATTCATAGAATCTGTAGATTTTTCTTGCCACTATACCATCACAATCCTTTTTAGTCAGCCTGACAAAGCACAATCAGGGCAAATTTTCTCCAAAGTTTATGTGACAACCTCATCACCCATCTGCATCAAAGTTATAGACCTATAAACCCTCTTCACTTTTTCTATAGCATCCCTAGTGGAATTCCCACTGAACCCTAGTTTAATTTGAACCTCAAGTTCGGCCAAGTCACTCGTGGCCACTTTTCAGTCGAAAAACTGACTCACATCCCAACTTGGTGCTTATTTTATTCCAATTTCTATTCAGTACCAATGCTTAGTTACTTAAGCAAACTTGTTCTCCCATGATAGCTCTATAAATTTGATGTGTTGACCTAGGGCAAACTCCTTATGAATTTGAAGATACAGGGCTTCAAAGTTGACCCCATTCACTGAAATTCAGACTTAATAGGGTTTAAGTGGTGTTTTTGCAAATAAGTCCACTTCACACCATTTGGCTTGTAAATCTTCAAACATGTGAACCATTTGACATGAGGTACCCTATTTCCATGATTTTTGCACTTAGGTCCAAAATGTGCACACTTTTACAAATAACCCCCTAGGGTTTTAGTCCAGGGTTTTCTAGGGGTCCATTTAGGGTTTTTGGTACGATGTTATCAATTCCTATTAGAGTTGATATCTTATGACTATTTCTCATGAGTTCTAAAAAATCTAACTCATTTGGGCTTTATTGACACCCTAAGCTCAAATTAGGGTTAAGTATCCTACCCTAGGGTTTTACCCATAACATGTCACATCAGTACAACTTGTTTGAAATTTTTGCCTAGTGAATGCATTCTAAGTGTAACAATCACATGATATGCTGATGCTCATGATGTTATGCTCAAGTTTTAGTGACAGTAACACCAGGGGTGTTACATCCTTCCCCGCATAAAAGAATCTCGTCCCGAGATTAAAAGTCCTAGGGCATGTAATGGAAAAGGAAATGTGTCATACTTTTATTTCCTTATTTTTGATACAAAGCAGGGGTGGTAGGGGGTTCATTCCTTTATTACAACAAGTGTACATATCTTACAATTTACACGAAGCTAAAAAACCTGGGAAATTCTTATTTAAAAGTCTTGAGTTTCCCAAGTAGCTTCATCTTCCGTGTGTTGGTTCCACTATATCTTGTAAAACTTGAGAGTTCTCCTTCAGGTAATTCTGTCCTTTTGATCCAAGACTCGAATAGGATGTTCAGAATATGTCAAGTCTGGTTCTAAGGAACCATCCATCACTTTAATGGTTCGATCTGGAACCCGAAGACACTTCTTCAGCTAAGACACATGGAACACATTTTGTACCGCAGACAAGGTTTCGGGTAACTGGAGTCGGTATGCCACTGGCCCACACTGTTCAAGAACAGGGAAAGGACCAATGTACCAGGGTGCAAGCTTTCCTTTTACCCCGAAACGAGATACACCCTTTATTGGTGAGACTTTCAGGTAGACATAATCTTCAACTTGAAAGTACAAGGGTTGACGTCGCTTGTCTGCATAACTCTTCTATCGAGCCTGGGCTTCCTTCAAATTATGAATTATTCGTTGAACTTTCTCTTCTGTTTCTTGTACCATATCAGGCCTGAAAAAACTTCTTTTGCCTGGTTCAAAACAGTTTAACGGAGTACGACACCGTCGTCCATACAAAGCCTCAAAAGGTGCCATTTTGATGCTTTCTTGATAACTGTTATTGTAGGAGAACTCCGCCAATGGTAAGCATTCATCCCATTTCCGTGGAAATTCTAGAGCACAAGCTCGTAACATGTCCTTAAGTATCTGATTTACCCTCTCAGTTTGCCCACTGGTTTGAGGATGATAGGCCGAACTATGGAGCAACTTAGTATCCAGAGCTTTGTGAAGTTCTTCCCAAAATTTGGACACGAATTGCGGTCCACGATCCGACACTATTGTCTTCGGAACACCATGTAAACTGAGAATACGGGTAATATATAACTCCGCATACGTGGCCATTGTACACTTGATGCGTCACGATGCCCGATCTTCACGACGTAGGATCAATCTTCAGATAACTAGCTTCAAAGAAGCCAAGATAACTTGCTGCAAGCAGCGATAACTAGTGCAACCTGACAAATAAAACTCGAAGCCAACCACCGTCTTTAACCGGCAGCCTGAATCGAGGATTCGCCCAACCACACTCTCAAAGAACCAACCAACACAGCCTACAATCAATCGAGGAGACCTCGAAGGGAGTAGGAGCACCAATTGGGAGCGGATGAAGCCGCCGCTTCTGCAATCCCGCGAAGGAATTCACAAGAGCAAAGGGGTAGAGATCACTCTCAATATTTGTTAGCACACAGCTGAACAAAGGGGTTCTGTTTTAGATTATCATAAGCTGCCTTACATCATAGATATAGGGGGGTATTTATACTAGTAACAACCAGCCTTAGCGAGGTATAAACACAAAACAAAAGTATTTTCACGAGCTAATGTGAAGGAGCCTCTTCGGGAGATCTGCAGAACTGATTTTCGTGTGGCTGTTTGACTTCTGCGCAGCCTTCAGTGTTTTGACAATAAGTTCTTCTAGGAATCTTCAAATGACATGGGGCTGGATGCGTTGGAAAGCTGACTTGATAAGCTTTCTCACCATATATAGCATGCTTAATGAAACTTCGTAGAATGATGCAGTTTAATACGAAAACTTGGTCATCAAGCTGACTGTTGACCTTCTGACCAGTCGGCACTAAAGTAGGTCGGCTGCCTTTCTGGTAGATGTGGTTAAGTCGGCTTTAGAAGCATTGGAAACTAGACTTCAAGAGCTTTCCAAAAAGTACTTATGGGCCTTAATAGCTTTTGGGAATCAAAAGATATGACTGTTTCTTCTGGACGGTTCTGTTGCGCTGGACTGACTCGGACATAGCTCTTCTTGTTGACTCGTCCTTGATACGTTTTGTCCTTCCTCTTTGGTGAACCTAAGTAATATCAACATACACGACTTAGGTAGTATAAAGTTCTCATTATTGTTTAATTGAAATTCATAAAGTAGCGAGTGCACCTCTTGCTGTAGCTTCTTAGCTCGGCTACGTGTAATTGGTCCATCAAAGGCTTGCGCGTGCACCTCTTGCTGTAGCTTCTTAGCTCGGCTACGTGTAATTGGTCCATCAAAGACTCGGGTTGGTGACGATGTTGGTTGTACTTGAGTTGATGTAGTATAACTTGGGGGTTGTAATGTGTTGCTTAATGGCGTGGTCATATCATCCTCCTCCCCTTGAAAAGGAGTCGTCCTCGACTCTGAAGTGTCTTCACTTGTAAATGGTAAGAGGTCAGCAACATTGAACGTGTTGCTCACGCCATAGCTCGGTGGAAGATCTATCTTGTATGCATTATCATTGATCTTGGCAAGAACACGAAATGGATCATCCCCTCGTGGCATCAATTTGGATTTGCGCTGATCAGGAAAACGCTCCTTGCGCAAGTGAATCCAAACCAAGTCCCCCGGCTCAAATAACACTTTCTTGCTATGCTTGTTCATACTTGCAGCCTTGCGCACTGCTTTGAGCTCAATTGCTTCCTTGGTCTTCTCATGTATCTTTTTTATATATGCAGCACGTTTGGAAGCTTCCATATTGGTTCTTTCCTGCAATGGAAGGGGCAACAAATCTATGGGAGCAATAGGTTTGAACCCATATACAATTTCGAAGGGGCATAAATTAGTTGTAGAATGTACTGCCCTGTTATAAGCAAACTCCACGTGTGGCAAACATTCCTCCCAATCCTTCAAGTTCTTCTTTACCATTGTTCGCAGCAGCATTGACAATGTACGATTCACCACTTCAGTTTGGCCATCAGTTTGGGGGTGGCATGTGGTGGAGAACAAAAGTTTAGTTCCAAGCTTTGCCCACAATGTTTTCCAAAAATAGCTCACAAACTTCACATCACGGTCAGATACGATGGTCTTGGGCACTCCATGTAGTCTCACGATTTCTCTGAAAAACAAATTAGCAACATGTGAAGCATCGTCGCTCTTGTTGCATGGAATAAAATGAGCCATTTTTGAAAATCTATCAACCACAACAAAAATAGAATCTCTCTTTTTTCGAGTCATCGGCAGTCCTAAAACAAAATCCATGCTTATGTCTTCCCAAGGAATTTTAGGAGCGGGTAAAAGAGTATATAAACCATGAGGGTTCAATTTTGACTTAGCTTTGTGACAGGTGACACAACGCTCCACAAATCTGATGACGTCTCTCCTCATCTTGGGCCAATAGAAATGATCACTGAGCATTTCATAAGTCTTCCTTTGTCCAAAATGACCTGTTAGACCGCCTCCATGTGACTCCTGCAATAAAAGCAATCTAACCGAAGAATTTGGTACACAAAGTTTGTTAGCTCTAAACAAAAATCCATCATGTATATGATATTTTTCCCAACCTTTTCCATCTTTACAATGATTGTATGGTTCTGAAAATTCAGGATCATCATTATACATTTCTTTCAAATTTTCAAGACCCAAAACTTTTACCTCTAGTTGATTCAACAACACATTCCTTCGAGACAAGGCATCAGCGACCACATTGTCCTTACCTTTCTTATATTTCACAATGTATGGAAATGTTTCGATAAACTCAACCCATTTGGCATGGCGACGGTTCAGTTTGGCTTGCCCTTTCAAATACTTCAAAACTTCATGATCAGAATGAATAACAAACTCTTTTGGCCATAAGTAGTGCTGCCATGTTTCAAGCGCTCGGACCAAAGCATACAATTCTTTGTCATACACAGAATAATTTAATTGAGCACCTCCCAATTTTTCACTAAAATATGCTATAGGTTTTCCTTGTTGCATTAAAACTCCTCCTATCCCAATCCCACTAGCATCACATTCTACTTCAAAAGTTTTAGTGAAATCAGGAAGAATAAGTACAGGTGCTTCAGTCAAACGTTTCTTCAATTCTTGAAAAGCATCTTCTTGTGAGTTTCCCCATTTAAATTCAACACCTTTCTTTGTCAATTCATTTAAAGGAGAAGCGATGGTACTGAAATCTCGCACAAATCTTCTATAAAAACCAGCAAGACCATGAAAACTTCTTACTTGACTTACATTCGTTGGAGCTGGCCAATCCTTGATGGCTTTCACCTTGGATTCATCCACCTCTATTCCTTTTGCTGAAACAACAAAGCCAAGAAACACAACATGGTCTGTGCAAAAACTGCACTTCTCAAGATTAGCAAATAATTTCTCCTTTCTAAGCTCATCTAAAACTTGTCAAATGTGTTTCACATGTTCATCAAAAGACTTGCTGTAAATTAGAATATCATCGAAGTAGACAACAACAAATTTTCCAATGAAAGTTCTTAAGACATGGTTCATTAATCTCATAAAAGTACTAGGAGCATTAGTCAACCCAAAGGGCATTACTAACCATTCATACAACCCAAATTTTGTTTTAAATGCAGTCTTCCATTCATCTCCAGTTTTCATTCTTATTTGATGGTATCCACTTCTCAAATCAATTTTAGTAAAAATTGTGGAACCACTTAATTCATCAAGCATATCATCTAGCCGTGGAATAGGATGGCGATAGCGAACGGTAATATTATTTATAGCTCTACAATCAACACACATCCTCCAAGATCCATCTTTCTTAGGTACTAAAATCACAGGAACGGCACAAGGGCTTAAGCTTTCGCGAACAAAACCTTTATCAAGAAGTTCTTGCACTTGCCTTTGTATTTCCTTAGTTTCTTCAGGATTGGTTCGATATGGTGGACGGTTAGGAAGCGCAGCCCCTGGAATAAGATCGATTTGATGCTCAATCCCTCGAATTGGAGGTAGTCCAGCCGGTGTTTCTTGTGGAAACACGTCTTCAAAGTCCTGCAAAAGATCAGCCACAACACTAGGAAGAGATGTTATGTCGTTAGGAGAAATCAAAACATCTTTGTTCACAAGTACAAAGAGTACTTGATATGGGTTGTTCCTCACTTCTCTCAGCTTAGATTTTGTGGCTAGCATAACTAGATGTTCTCCCTCTTCCTTCTTTTTATCTTTGGAATTTGGCTTGTAGCACTCACTCACCGAATTGTGGATGGCACTCAATTTCTTTTGCTCTTCTCCTCCTCTACTTGCTGTACTAATTTCAGTTTTCTTTTGTAAGTGTTCAGCCATGATTTGTTGAGGGGTCATAGGCTTGAGTACAAACTTTCTCCCTTTCAGATCTAGCGTGTATTGATTTGTTCTTCCACAATGCTGAGAATATCGATCATATTGCCAAGGTCTTCCTAGCAACATGTGACACACAGACATGGGTGCAACATCGCACTCCACTGTGTCAACATACTCTCCAATCTTGAACGAAACTTTCACCTTATAACCAATCTTGATATCTCCTGATTCATTCAACCATTGGACATGATATGGATGAGGGTGTCGCTGCAACTTCAAACCAAGCTTTTCAACCATCTCACGACTTGCAAGATTATGGCAACTCCCTCCATCAATGATCACTTTTACTACTTTGTCTTGCACTTTGGCTCGCGTTTGAAAAAGATTATGTCGCTGTCCAATTTCAGCTTCTTTCATTTGAACACTCAAAATTTGTGTAACCACAAGAGTAGTACCATGCTCAAATTCACATCCCGTTTGTTCTTCAGATTTATCAATGTCATCTTCATTTCCTGCTTCAGCTTCCTCTTCACTAGCTGATGTATATTCTCCATCATCAGTCACAAGGATCACACGATTATTTGGACACTCCTTTATGACATGACCACGACCTCCACACTTGAAGCACTGAATACCACTACTCTTGGCTGTTGAACCCACTGATGTTGAAGTGGATGCTGCTGGTTTATAACTCGGGTTTGTAGCAGCACCGTTCTTTCCACTAGAATTGCCTTGAATATTGGATCGCAGGCCTCCAGTTGAACCTTTTGTTGCTGAGGATGCAGCAGTAAACCTTGAGATCGATTTGCTTCCTCCAGTCATGGTTCGTGCACCATATGACAAGGGCTTGCTGCTCTTAGCATCTTGTTGCAGCTGGCGTTCAGCTTTGGTGGCTTGATGTACCAAATCAATAAGACTTTGGTACGGCTGAAACTCAACAATACGCTGAATGTTGCGGTGTAACCCAGCCATGAAACGTGCAATGGTTTGCTCTTCGTCTTCATACACATTGGCTCTAATCATGGCCTTCTCCATCTCCTTATAATACTCCTCAACAGAGAAACTTCCTTGCCTCAAATTCTGCAATTTATCAAAAAGATCACGCCGATAATGCTTCGGCACAAAACGAATTCTCATTTCTCGCTTCATCTCTTGCCAAGTAATAATAGGGTCCTCTCCATCATCTTCACGATCACGAAGAAGTTGCTCCCACCAAATCAGAGCATATCCTTCAAACTCAAGAGATGCCATTGCGAGTTTCTTCTCCTCTGAATAATTATGTAGGCGGAAGATTTTCTCCACTTTCAATTCCCATGTGAAATAATCTTCAGGATCAGATCTACCATCAAATTTTGGCATGGTAAACTTAAGTTTCCCAAATCTCTCTTCTTGGTTGACGCCTCTATGATGACGACGACCATAGCGATGTTGAGACTGATCATCCCCAAATTCAGATTCTTCATTGTCATTATTTCTTCGATTCCGGCCTCTTCCTCTACCATATGCAGCACCTTGATTTCTCCTCCCATGTTCACTTGCTCTTCTAGAATAATTTCCTTCATCTTCATCATGGTTTCTTACACCGTCGGGGAGTCGACGACGACCTCTGATTTCAGCCATAAGTGTCTGAAGATCTTGTGCCAACAGATCTTGCTTGGCTTCTATGCTTTGTTTGAGCTCATTGAATTGTATCAGGGTGACACATTCTTCAATCTCAACGTTGGGATCCATCTTCATGCGAAGTTAGTGACAACAAGGCAACAAATATAGGTGGAATATGAAGCTATATAGAATCTCACAACCTCACCACTCTTACCAACCAAAGCTCTTATGAGTTCCCTGCGGGTTGCAAGAAAATGTGTGGTGGTAACAAGAAAGTGGTGGTTAAGAGAATACAAGACCAGAGTACCGATTACGATGGCTTATATGTGGAGCTTGGTGGGGATTAATAAACAAGGGATACAATCTGAATTCTAGTTGTTGTTAAGTTAAATAACCATCCGACTAGAAGTTCCCTGCCTAGTGCTGACCACAAGATTCGAGTGATGTAAATAGATCAAACACACGCGTAAGAAATTTCAGATTTGATGCAGACAAGGAGTATGATTGGAATGCAAGTGTTGCAATCAGATCCAACCAAAATTTTGCACCAAATGACAAAAGCAAACTGGTTGAACAACTTGATAAAATTTTCAGCACTTGTGCACATAAACAAACTGATTGTTTTACTTTTCTTTCACAATCTTGTTCAACACTTTTCTTTGGTACTTTTCTTTCTTCTCTTTTTTTTTTGATACTCTTTTTTATAAAACTAAACACAGAGATCTGATATGATATTGCACACTTTATAATACTTAACAAAGAACTCAACCAGCAGCTATAACTTAAATAGGATCAAAGTTAACGCGAAGGAAATGATGAGGGTTTTCAGATTTTTCTTTTTGTGGATATTTTCAGATATATATAAGAGGCTCAAAGGAAAACACAAAGGATAGAGTGACCAGCAACTAAACAAAGATTCTAAGGACTGAAACTTAACAAAACTCACTGGAATAACAGATTGAAAGAAAAGGCTATGGCAAAAATATTTTATGGCTTTTGGGTGGATAGGACGAACACAAAATATATGTAGCTAAGGGTAAAGAATCCTACCGTGGCAACTGAGGCTTTGATACCAGATGATGCGTCACGATGCCCGATCTTCACGACGTAGGATCAATCTTCAGATAACTAGCTTCAAAGAAGCCAAGATAACTTGCTGCAAGCAGCGATAACTAGTGCAACCTGACAAATAAAACTCGAAGCCAACCACCGTCTTTAACCGGCAGCCTGAATCGAGGATTCGCCCAACCACACTCTCAAAGAACCAACCAACACAGCCTACAATCAATCGAGGAGACCTCGAAGGGAGTAGGAGCACCAATTGGGAGCGGATGAAGCCGCCGCTTCTGCAATCCCGCGAAGGAATTCACAAGAGCAAAGGGGTAGAGATCACTCTCAATATTTGTTAGCACACAGCTGAACAAAGGGGTTCTGTTTTAGATTATCATAAGCTGCCTTACATCATAGATATAGGGGGGTATTTATACTAGTAACAACCAGCCTTAGCGAGGTATAAACACAAAACAAAAGTATTTTCACGAGCTAATGTGAAGGAGCCTCTTCGGGAGATCTGCAGAACTGATTTTCGTGTGGCTGTTTGACTTCTGCGCAGCCTTCAGTGTTTTGACAATAACTTCTTCTAGGAATCTTCAAATGACATGGGGCTGGATGCGTTGGAAAGCTGACTTGATAAGCTTTCTCACCATATATAGCATGCTTAATGAAACTTCGTAGAATGATGCAGTTTAATACGAAAACTTGGTCATCAAGCTGACTGTTGACCTTCTGACCAGTCGGCACTAAAGTAGGTCGGCTGCCTTTCTGGTAGATGTGGTTAAGTCGGCTTTAGAAGCATTGGAAACTAGACTTCAAGAGCTTTCCAAAAAGTACTTATGGGCCTTAATAGCTTTTGGGAATCAAAAGATATGACTGTTTCTTCTGGACGGTTCTGTTGCGCTGGACTGACTCGGACATAGCTCTTCTTGTTGACTCTCCTTGATACGTTTTGTCCTTCCTCTTTGGTGAACCTAAGTAATATCAACATACACGACTTAGGTAGTATAAAGTTCTCATTATTGTTTAATTGAAATTCATAAAGTAGCGAGTGCACCTCTTGCTGTAGCTTCTTAGCTCGGCTACGTGTAATTGGTCCATCAAAGGCTTGCGCGTGCACCTCTTGCTGTAGCTTCTTAGCTCGGCTACGTGTAATTGGTCCATCAAAGACTCGGGTTGGTGACGATGTTGGTTGTACTTGAGTTGATGTAGTATAACTTGGGGGTTGTAATGTGTTGCTTAATGGCGTGGTCATATCAACACTTTACCCGAACTGGAAGGAAGTGGGCTATCTTTGTAAGTCGATCAACAATAACCCAGATGGAGTCAAAACCTTTCACTGTCCTGGGTAAGCCCACAATGAAATCCATGCTGATATCCTCCCATTTCCAGGTTGGGATAGGTAAAGATTGCAATGGTCCCGCAGTCTTCATATGTATGGCTTTGACATGTCTGCAAGTGTCACATCTTGCCACATAGCGTGCAATTTCAATCTTCATCTTCGTCCACCAATAATGTTGTTTTAAATCATGATAATCTTAGTGCTTCCGAAATGAATAGAATAGCGACTAAGATGTGCTTCATCTAAAATTTGCTGGCAGATCTCATCATTCTTAGGCACAACTATGCGGTTATTAAACCATACAACACCTTGATCATCTCTTCTGAAGCAGTTGGCTTTACCGACCTCTATTTTCTTATGAATGTGTTGCATACCCCCATCATTTCTTTGGGCATCAATTATTCTTTGCAGAAGGATCGACTCAAGCTTTAAGTGATGTGATGTTCCATGTTGAATCATTCCCAAGTTCAACTTCTCCATTTCTTGGCATAACGTAATGTCAGAAGTCTTCATTATAAGACAGTGACAGAAAGCCTTGCGACTTAATGCATCTGCCACTACATTGGCCTTGCCTGGGTGATAGTGAATCTCTAATTCATAATCCTTAATTAGCTCGAGCCATCTCCTTTGCCTCATATTCCGCTCTGACTGGGTAAAGATATATTTCAAACTTTTTATGATCTGTATAGATATGACAGTTATTTCCCAGCAGATAATGACGGCATATTTTCAGGGCATGAACCACAACGGCTAATTCCAGGTCATGAGTTGGATAATGTTCTTCATGCCAGCGCAACTGCCTTGAAGCATAAGCTATCACTCGGCCTTCTTGCATTAGAACACAGCCTAGACCATTGCCTGATGCATCACAATATACATCAAAGGGCTTTTCAATATCCGGTTGAGCTAATACCGGAGCAATGGTCAATAATACTTTCAGCTACTCAAAGACTTCATTACATCTTGAAGACCAATTAAATTTAGTATCATTCTTCAATAAACTTGTGATTGGTTTCACAAGCTTGGAAAAATCTGGAATAAATCGGTGGTAATAACCAGCCAGTCAAAGGAAACTTCGGACTTGATGTACAGTGGTTGGGGGTTTCCACTCCAAAATATCCTTGACTTTGCTGGGATCCACCGCAATCCCGTTAGCAGACAATACGTGTCCCAAAAATTGGATCTCCTCCAGCTAGAATGCGCACTTACTAAACTTAGCATATAATTGGTGCTCCCTTAAGCGCGTTAACATGATCCGTAAATGCTGAGCATGCTCCTCTTCATTCTTGGAATATATCAAGATATCATCAATGAACACCACCACGAATTTATCCAACTCGGGCATGAATATCGAGTTCATAAGATATGTGAAGTGGGCAGGAGGATTTGTTAGTTCAAAAGACATAACCAGATATTCAAATAATCCATACCGTGTAGTAAATGCGGTCTTGGGTATATCTTCGGGTCGGATACGGATCTGATGGTAGCCCGACCTGAGGTCAATCTTGGAAAATACCCGAGCTCCGGTAAGCTGATCAAATAAGATATCAATCCGGGGAAGAGGGTACTTATTCTTGATTGTGACCTCATTAAGGGGTCTATAATCCATGCACATCCGAAGTGTTTGATCCTTCTTCTTGACAAAGATGACTGGACAACCCCAAGGTGATGAGCTTGGTCGGATGAATCCCTTTTCTAGTAGATCTTGTAATTGGGTCTTGAGTTCTGCCAACTCATTCGGAGGCATTCGGTACGACCTTCTAGAAATAGGAGCCGTACCGGGCTTCAACTCAATCACAAATTCTACATCTCTCTCTGGAGGCAATCTAGGCAGATCTTCTAGAAAGACGTCCAGGAATTCACATACTATCGGAATATCTTGGATCTCCGGTATTATGGCTTCATATACTCTGCTAAATGGTCTAGCTGTAGTAGCTACGGGAATGGACAATAGAACCTCTTCCTTGCCATAACTCAACCTGATGGTTCTCAGATCAGTGTTAAGGATAGCTTTGTGTTGGGCTAACCATTTCATGCCTAGAATTACATCTATATCTTGGCCCTTTAGAACAATCATGTTTGTAGGAAAGTCCCGTTCAGCCAATGTTACAGGCACATGGAAAGCCACTTCTTTAGTGAATATTTGTCCCCCAAGCGAATGAATTATAAACCCTTCCCTTCCCTTGATTCATTGTATGGAATGCAATGTTGCTCCACAAACTTCTTGCTTATGAATGTATGTGAAGCATCAAAATCAAAAAGAATAACTGCAGGGTGATTGGCCACGAGAAACGTACCCATCATGACCGGTTCTCCTTCCTGTGTCGTGGCCACTTGCGTATAATAAATCCGCCCAGTTTTCTTCATATTTTTGCCCGCTGTATTATTCGTCGGGTTTCCCTTGCCTTGGGCGGAACTCCCTGAACTCTGCTGATTATTTAACCTGTTCTGCTTGGGACATGGGCAGTCCTTGATAAAATGTCTAGACTTCCCACAATTAAAGCAACCAGAAGATGAACTCGGGAGTGCAGGGAAACGAGTACCAGGGGCACTCGGCTGATTTGTTGAGGAGGGGGTAGTGGCAGGATGGATAAAGACAGATTGTTTAAAGGGGTAGGAGGGTGGACATGGTGAAGAACGGTCTGGATTAAAAGGTCGGATCACCAACCTTTGTCTCTTCTCAGGCCCCTAATTGGACCCATCACCTCCATAGCCCTTTGATTTTCCTGGGCCGGCATATTTGGCTTCAACTGCTAGCGCCGTGCTGACAGCCCTGCTATATGAGAGGTCGAGGCAGGTGGCCATTTTTCGTTGCAGCCGGTCATTAAGGCCCCTCATAAAACAATTTTTCTTCTTCAGGTCAGTGTTGACATGATCAATAGCATACTGGGACAAATGGTTGAACTTGTTGAGATACTGTGTGACAGTATCTCCACCTTGTTTGAGCTTCATAAATTCTTCTTGTTTCATATGGAGCACTCCTTCTGGAATATAGTGCTCCCGAAATGCCAGTTTGAATTCGTCCCAAGTAACTTGATGGCCAGCCGACTGAATAGCCACATAATTTCCCCACCAGGTGCTGGTAGGGCCTCGCAACTGCTGCGCTGCAAATAAGGGCTTTTGAGTCTCTATACATCGGAGAAGCCCAAACTTTTGCTCGATAACCCGGATCCACTCGTCCGCTTCAAGGGGATCTTCAGCCTTGACAAATAGCGGGGAATGCGTTTCTGAGAAATCCAAATATGAAGTTTCGTGGGGTCCTTGTGGATAGGCTCGCCTGCCTTGCTGTTGCATTTGTTGTCCCGCCATTTCCCGAAGAAAGCGGGTGTGATCGGCTGTTGCAGTGACTAAGGCAGCGATAGCCTCAGCCAAGGTTGGGGGTACTGGTGGCGGATTAGAAGTTGCTTCCCTCCCACGGGAGGTTCCCGCACCGTCCTGTCCACGAGTCCTGGACAGCATCTGAGGCAAAGAACATTTGGAAAATATAATATACCAAAGCACACCATCCATTTACATTACTTAAATGGGTAAAGATACAGACTCGTATTTACAACAAGATTACATTACCCATTTTACATCATATCTAAACTATACTATTCTAGTTTCTTATCACTTTTGGTAGCTTCACTATCGGGCGTAGGAGACCATTCATCAACCAGCTTCATAGAGGGAGGGGCCTGAAAAGGTCCAATTCACCACCAAGTGCTTCTCCCGCTGCTCTAGAAGGTCCGGCTCCCATTCCGAAAGGTTCGGCAGGTACGTCAGGGTGTAGTCGTGAATACAACTCATGAACTTCCTCATGTAGTGTATTACAATACACCTGCAAGTTGTCGATAGCCGTACCAAGCTCCTCCACATGGGCTCGAGCTTTGGCTTCCTTGGCCCAAGCAAGTGAACGTGAGTTAACAGCCCAATCGAGTGCTAAATCCCGTTCGGCAAGCTGGTCTTGCAGATGTCGGATGTCAGCTCTTAACTCATTTATTCGTTGACCATCCTCGACCCACATATTATTTCTGTGACGTAACTCCGATCGAAGCCACTCTACCTGAGCTTCTAGATCACCAATAGGATCATTGCCGCCACTACTACTATCCTCATGCCTTGGGGCTAGTTGGTGCCAAGGCATGCCAATTGGTCCGGTGGATTTGCGCGCGGTTTTCCTTGTGCGCGGAGGCATATCTCTAAGGGGGAAAAATCTTATTAATATGGTTTTTATCATGATGCATGCATAATTACAGAATCAACCTTAGTTGATTCACAACCTTCTATACATCGCACTCTACTATCTGATCTTTTAAAATCTACACTTCAGAAGGTAGTTAGATAAGAAGGAAAGAAATTTTCTAGATAAGTCTTTGAAAATTCTTTTTGAAAATGCCTCATAACATCTGCAGAAATGGGCTTCGCTCCGATACCAGCTGTGGCGGAACCTCCCAAGTCATTAGGCCCACCTATAATTTTCCTTGTCCAATGGACCTCAGACAACCCTGCAGGTGCCCCTGATCACTTGACAAGATCGGTATCCGTATTCTTTACCTCACCCAAGAGCGTTTCACCCATCACGCAGACATTACAACACATCAGAGATACGAGAATGCAGAAGCAGTTACAATAATTTACTTTATTTTAAAGTAAGAAAGAGTAGACTTATTACAGACCAGAGTAAAATATAGGAGTGCTGAAGTAATATTATTACATAACCTGGGAAGCAAAAACCCCTCCCAATAAACAGTAAAAAGTTTTTCTTAATGGAGGACCCTTCCTCCCGCAGCTTCAGTCTTGATTTTCTTCTTTAGGCACCACCTTTGAACAAAAGCAGCAAAAATTTGTCGCTTCGTCACCTAAAACAACATGGGACAAGGCCATGAGTACGAGTGTACTTTCTCAAGTCTTACCCGTCAAAGTAAAAGACTCTCAAGGATATGCTGGCGTTTGGGAGTCAAGGTATGGCTTGCCAAAAATCAAAGACTCTGTTTGCAGAAATGCTTACTAATAGTGGATCCTTAAAAATCCAGTTTTATTAGCAAGTTAAGTCATTACCTGAGTTCTAGAGTTCTTTCTACCCTAGTTCAAGCACTTGACCTATACTAGCCAATTTCTTATCCACCCTTCTTATTTACTGGGATGCTATGTGTAGGGCAGTGACCAAGTCTTCATGTCCGCGAAGTTACGGTGATCCGAATCGATTATACTCAGCTGAGGATCTCCAATCACATGACATATGTGTCACTTAACCCTTGCATATGTCAACTCGCCACCAGGGTTCTTAAGACCAGATCAGGTTCACGCCAACGGAGAGCACAGATACACCACCGTCCAGCCTCTTGCCACGGAGGGTACACGCTACTCTCGCCATCTCTCCACTCCCATTGTGTGTTATCTTATTCTAGTATTAGTCTACCCGAGGCAAAGCATACCCATGACGAGGCATGTGACTAGTTAAAGGGTCCTCGATCAGCAAGCCTACATCGACAAGGTCCTTAATCGACTCAAGCGGAGACATTACACCGAGACTCTCCTCTCGTGCAAGTCACCCGCCTGGTCTCAGCTTTATCATTTCAAACCCAAAGTTTGGTACCTGGCAGAGGTACATCTTTTCCAATGTTGAACCCATCATGGCCATGATGGATCCACCATCAAGTTTTATTTTTGAAAACATCCCTCCCACTTGAAGCATCATCCTTTGTTAAAACAAAACATTTTGTTTTTCTAGAGCAAAGCTAAGCATAAGAAAAACCTTTTTGTAAAACAGGGAATTAAGGAGAAGTAATTAAATCCATGGAAGGAAATGCAGCAACTGGTTTAGCACACAACTCCTATCACCTAATGCATCAAGTGAGAAAGATTTTAAATAGCAAGGAGGTGGCAAATGCACCAGGGCTTGCCTTGTGTGATAGGTGAATCAGGCTCTGCTCCACAGATATCAAAGTAAAAGCAGTTTCCTGCCTGAGGTTCTTCAGGTGGTGGTGGTGGTGTAGTCCTGGCTTCTTCAACTTCTATCTCTTCTTCGTTTTCTATACATAGCCATATATAACCATGAATGCTCATGTAATGCTCATGAGAATGCAAGGATAATAAAAGTATATTATCTAATGTCTTGAATATAACTTTCCTTCACGGATCTCCGGGAAACTAGGGTTTTTGTAGTCTATAGTGAAGTTCATAAGGCAGGGGGTTAGGGTTTGGGTTCTAAGTACCAAACATGGTTCAAATCATACCAAATTTTACCCAAGGCTTCTAAATAATATTTAAAGTTTATCTAAAAAGTTTGGTGAATTTTGGGATTATTAATTACTTTCTACAATTCTAGAAGTATGGGTTTTAGCTATTTTAAATACCCCATAATTCCCTATTTGAAATAAAAATCCTAAAACTATTTTTATTAAATACTATAGAAAATCAGGAGTCTAGCAAAATTGGTCTGGTATTTTTAGCATTTTTCTACAATTGTCTAGAAATTCTTAAACCCTGATAGAAAAAAAAAGGAAAAAACATGAACAGTTCTGGACCGGAACTGGCCCAAGTCGGCCCATCTACAGGCGGGAGTGCGTCCGCGTGCGCCCACGCTGCTGGTTTTGCAGAAACACCCCTCACTGTTTGAATAACTGAAAAAAAATCATGGCACTATTCTCATATCTCACTGACATTTGCAAGAACACCCCCGCGTTTCTAATCCTTCACAGCCCGAAGTCCACGACGGGGAGCGGCGGAGAACCGAGCTCCGGCGAGCTTATACCAGCCGGATCCTGCAACGACCGGTGCTCTCGCGCGGCAGACACCAAATTGGACCCCTCCTAATCATTTCCCCTCACTCAATTTTACTAACGGGGCTCTAAATCATTCGGTCCACGGAGACAACGCGAACCATCGGATGAGTAAACGCGTTCCCGTTGATCTAGGACTGCCTAGCTAAATCAGATGGGTCAGCGAGTATCAGGAGCAAGTAAGGGTGCTAAAACAAGAGGACAGTGGACAAGAACGGACTTGAAACACTTTGGCCACGGCGAGGTCACACCGCATGGTGTTCTTGGTTGATTTGGGGGAAATCCCAAATTGCGGAGCTCTGGTGGACGATCTGAGGTGAGGGTTGGTTTACTGGGTGCACAATTACTTAGCGGAGCAGGCGGGGGCGGCAATTTATAGGCTCCATCAGCAGTGGTGTCCAATTTCGCGAAGACGCGCTGGCGGCCAAAGAGTAAGAAGGTTACTTGCGCGGGTGAAACCATGGCTCTCCCCGTGGCAAGGCCACCGGCGATGGACAGCTCACTTCAGTGGTTTACTGCGACGTGTTAACATCCTAAGGCACGTGGCACATGGTCGGCAGGTGATCAACGCCGGCGAGGATCACTTCGACCGACCGCAGCCCAAGTGGGTACGGCAAACTCGCCGTCGATCAGGCCCGAGCCTATCTAGTGCCAAGATCTTTACTCCACCGTGATTATCCCCTCACCAGCGAGCACGAATCGCGGCGATGACGTAGATCATGGCACAAAGGTCACCGGCGGCAAGATTCATAGAATATGTAGATTTTTCTTGCCACTGTACCATCACGATCCTTTTTAGTCAGCCTGATAGAGCACAATCAGGGCAAATTTTCTCCAAATTTTTTGTGACAACCTCATCACCCATCTGCATCAAAGTTATAGACCTATAAACCTTCTTCACTTTTGCTATAGCATACCTAGTTGAATTCCCACTGAATCCTAGTTAAATTTGAACCTCAAGTTCGGCCAAGTCACTGGTGGCCACTTTTCAGTCGAAAAACTGACTGACATCCCAACTTGGTGCTTATTTTATTCCAATTTCTATTCAGTACCAGTGCTTAGTTACTTAAGCAAACTTGTTCTCCCATGATAGCTCTATAAATTTGATGTGTTGACCTAGGGAAAACTCCTTATGAATTTGAAGATACAGGGCTTCAAAGTTGACCCCATTCATTGAAATTCAGACTTAACTCGATAGGGTTTAAGTGGTGTTTTTGCAAATATGTCCACTTCACACCTTTTGGCTTGTAAATCTTCAAACATGTGAACCATTTGACATGAGGTACCCTATTTCCATGATTTTTGCACTTAGGTCCAAAATGTGCACACTTTTACAAATAACCCCCTAGGATTTTAGTCCAGGGTTTTCTAGGGGTCCATTTAGGGTTTTTGGTACGTCTAGGGTTTGGATGTTATGAATTCCTATTAGAGTTGATATCTTATGACTATTTCTCATGAGTTTTGAAAAATCTAACTCATTTGGGCTTTATTGACACCCTAAGCTCAAATTAGGGTTAAGTATCCTACCCTAGGGTTTTACCCATAACATGTCACATCAGTACAACTTGTTTGAAATTTTTGCCTAGTGAATGCATTCTAAGTGTAACAATCACATGATATGCTGATGCTCATGATGTTATGCTCAAGTTTTAGTGACAGTAACACCAGGGGTGTTACATGACGTGTCAGAGCTGATGTCACACCCGGTTTTGAAAAGCAAACCGAATGCGAACCATGTACGTGCCAGGATCAGAAATTCACGTACACAGCGATTACATAATTAGACATCGTCACACATTTCTCAAAATAATTGCGGAAATAAGTACTTTGTTACATCACAATGTCCAATACATCCACAGAGTCATTAAATTAAGTCATAATCAAAGTGTCAAACAAAACGTAGTACGATAAGGCCTTCACATGCATCTGACTAGGGGTTTGCCACTAATCTAGTTTAGAACTCGTCGAAGTCCTAAAACTCCTGAAAGTCTTCCACATTGCCTTCATCTTCTTCTGAGCACTGGTTGCAATGGGGACAACCTAGGGTTTGTTGTTTTTAAGTAAGAGTGAGTACACATCAACGTACTCAGCAAATGCCCCGTTTGGCTAAAGTGGACTAGATGTTTGTGGGGTTAAGGTTAAAGAAGTTGCTTTTAGTTGGTCAGGTATTTATTACCAGTAGAAAGCCAAGTTTTAACAAAAATCCCCAATTATTAACCCAAATAGTACTCCCTCCAAGTGGAAATACCAAGTACCATAAATATAATCATCATCATTAAGCATCATCATAAAGGTATCTAGAGTAACTCTAATCAAAGGAGCTCCCAAGGCTGCTCACAACCGTAAGCACGGCTAATATACCAGTTTCTAACACTCTGTAGAGGTTGCACACTTTACCTACGAGTCGTGATCCCTTCCCAGCCTAGGTTGTACAGACCCGATCTTCACTACCGAGGTGAATGGCCAGGGATACACTATGTAGCCTTTACAAAGATTCCCCTAGTTTTTAGTCGCCCGTTAGGTTTCGTTAGTCGTACAAACACAGTACTCCTCCCTAAGGTGGGTGACTAACAAAACCAAATTGAATGAACATCGGCACCCACCCTTAGCAAAGCAAGCACTATGCCCTGGTCCCCATTGACGTCACAACGACAAAACAAACCACACCCCAAGTTCTTCCAATTAATCAGGTAAGGGCGCTCCATTCCACCCTCATGGTTGTACTATTTTCCCATGTGGTCATCCAACGAATAGGTCCTTACGGAGAGGTACTCGGGAAATAGATCGAGTCCCCTAAAGTATCACAAGTTCACCATCATAATCAAGATGTCATCAATGTATCGTAAATATGCTCATCATGTTCATTTATAAGTAAAGCAGTAACATGATACTAATCATAGTAACCAATTCCCAAAGAATAACCAAGGACAGGGAAAAATAGAACACTAGTTAATCCTTAGGTTGACCATGGTATGCGGGAAAGTGAATTATAAAATAAGTAGGATATAATGGGTCATAGGACACTTGCCTTCACCAGGTTGCTGCTTAGGGAAGTCTGCTGAAACACACTCTGAAACCTAGGAATGCTTGTTGTCTATGCAAAGCAATCATTCATTCAACGCACATGGGGAATAACAAAGAACAGTACACCAAACATATGCAATAGAGCGAACACAGGTTCAACAAAAAGGTAAAGACACACAGGTGCAATCTAGGATTTGGGGGGTAGATCACTATGCCTAGTGGTATACAGTTCTCCAACCACTGCCTATCTCAGTAAATTACTTACTTATGTAAAGTTATTCTAGGTATGGGGTCATACATTAAATGAGGTTAGGTCTGCAAAGTTAGGCACTAGAATATTCATTAGGGTTTTACTTTTATTTTGCCTTTAATAACTATTCTATTACCTTAAATTAACCTAGAGACTAACCACAAAATTGAGACATGGATACGGTGAATGAACTTAATTTACACTGATAGAGAATAATATTATGGACATGTTGCAATTTGAACCACACAATTTGGAGTTCATATGCAAAAGATATGAAATTTACAAGTTTTGGAATTCAAAAACACTAAATTAAACCTATTTCTATGATTAAAATAAAGTCCAGGGGTCTCTTTGCAAGAAACCAGGGACTCAGGCGCAAGAAAACCAGATTGCGGGTTGATTCTCGAAAACTTGAGGGGCTCTTTAATAAAATTTCCAAGCGAAGGGGAATCAGGCGCTCTCGGCAATCCGATCATAGATCAACGACCGAGATCAGATCCACGGGCGAGCGCGCGCGGGCGCAAGCGAGCGCTGACAGATGGGCCAGAGTGGTCAGGAGCTCGGGGTGAGGGCGGGCTGACATGTCGGGCCAGCGCCAGGGCGCAGACGACTGACGAGTGGGGCCGAGGGGCAGCGGCGCCCACACGAAGCTGTATCCACCGATATGGACCGCTAGATTAGGGCTAAACGGCTGGGATCAGGTGCAAGGGGGGTTAATGTCACGGCGACCGACGATGCTCCGTCCGTGATAGTGAAGTTGCCGGAGACGAGTTAGGCGCGGACTTTGGGCATCCGGGGTCATCGGAGTTGCTAGGTATGGTGAGGGGAACCCGACGAACTCAATGTCGGGGTTCCGGCCGTGAGAATGGGACTAGAGGCGAGTGAATGGTGGGGGCGCTCCGGTTGGGTCGAGGCTACTCTAGCGAGCAATCCCGGCCGTGGGGAGGGGGAATCAGGTGCGTCGAGGCTAGCACGACCTCCGATGAGGGACGAGGAACACCTAGGGCTCACACACAGGCAATGGGTGGGGCTAAATCGACCGAACACCATGCGAGTGCAATGGACTGGCGAGGTAGAGCTCCGACGAGCGCAAATTCGCTACAGCAAGGTAGAATTTGGGCAAACAGAGCACGGGGAAAGGTTCCTTACTGTCGCACCCAGATTTAAGGGACAAAGCCGGGTGCATCTCATATATGCGCCAAAGAAGACAACACATATAATAACAGAGTGTATAAAGATAAATTTCACAATAACATCAGAGTACTTATTACATAGCGGAAGTCTGACAAAATAAATGGTAACCATAAAATGAACTAAAGTCCATCCTTGGCGCCAATAAGTCAACTGGGAGACACCACCTAGATCAAGTCAAACTCCTCGCTATGTGGCTCTTCTTGAACCACCTATTCTTCTCCTGTGGGGGGTGTGAGACAGCAAGGGTGAGCTCACACATGTTCATCGCTCAACAAGTTGTGGGAATAATGTGCATGAACTCACCAAAGGTGGGAGTTCATGTGAAGTGTAAGGCAGATCAACAATAGGGGTTATAGGTGAGCATTGCTTTTAATAAGTTGGTCAAAATTTTATTACCAGTTACTAAGTGTAAGTAAATACCAAACCATAATAAGAATAATAGAACAAAATTAATAATTAATCCCATGCAATGCAAATGACAAATTGAATTTAGTTCCATAATTTAATCATGCGAGAGTCATGAGCTGCTCTTGACCATGAGCTCTACTAGTATACCAGTTTTACACTCTGCAGAGGTTGTACCCTGTACCCACAAGTCATGTTACCCATCTGCCAAGGGGTCATGAATCCCATACACCTCTACCAAGGAAGCAAGGCAGGGTAACACTACGAGGCCTTTATAAAGTTCCACTAGCTTCCGAAAACCCGCTATAGTTTCTGGGAAGAGCACTTGCAAGAATCCCTCGTCTGACCGCCATCGCAGCAAAATCAACCCAAGAGCCTCCCTGCATGCAACTCCCCTACTGCCCTTGCCCCTTTCGGGTAAGGTAGTCTTCCACTAGCTTTTCTAATTAGTCAGCCAAGGGCGTCCCATTCCACCCTTCTGGTGGCACGTGTTTCTCAAGTTAAGCTCCATGTTCCAATTAAAATAATGTAATGATCTTGACATGAACATAAATAACATAACAGAATAATTGGAACATGGGTATAATGAAATATTAAACCAAAACCATATAAAGCAATAGCAAAACTACCCAAGTGATTCAGGGGTAAACAAGGTAAAAGATAATCAGACTAGGGTGACCTATTGGGTCCCATCAGAATTAAACCTATGCATGAATAAGTGATATTAAAGAACATTAGTGGGTAATAAATGTGGTCAAGGGCACAACTTTGCTTGGGACTTGAGATTCTAGGTACCAAGATGATTCTTCAGATCCACGTGACCTCATTGCTAGTCGTAGCAATACAAACAAATAGTTTATAGACAAAATTAACATTACACCAAACATAAGAACCAACTGCATAATAATGATTTACACGTCGCTACGAGATTGTGGGTTCGAGAATTACTAAATTCAGAGTTACGGTTAAAAAGATATATTATTCTAAAGTTTTAGGTGATTACACAATAAATATTTTAGTCTCTATTGATTAATATAATTCATAAAGGTTATAACAGATAAATAACTAATTTACCTTTAATCTAGTTTATCACTTGACCAGAGATTAAATTTTAATCAGATTATAATCATGTAGAGGTTAGCTTTGATTTAGAAGAGTTAATCTAGTAGACATATGATAAATAAATATAAAAGTATGCGACATGGTATAATTAAGGTTGTTACTGCGTAGTGAATATTTATACGGAGCTAACGCAACTAGAACGGTTCAATTCGAGATTAAAATGGGGGTGTTATGAATTTCCAAAGGTTTTATGTATTTTATACAAGATTAATTAGGAGATCAATTTTATTGTGGCTTTTATGACACAACAGCGACACTAGGTGATAAACAATAATATTACAAAACTATAAAAACTGGAATGAATTAATTTGGACTTGAGATGAATTTTCTAAGGATTAAACAAGTTTCTATAATTATTTTTTATTAAAAATCATTTTCTCAATCGTTTTCTATGATTTTCCTATTCACTGGACTGCGCGCACCAATACCAGGAAGCTCGGGGGCTAATCCACAATTTTTCCAAGACTCAACCCCCGCATAGGACGACGGGTTTATTTTGGAAATGCCGAGGGGCTCTTTTATAAGATTTCCTAGCCGAAAGGGTACGCAGACAACACAGCCGTCCGATCTAGTATGCACGTCCTACATTAGATTGTGATTCATGTGAACCGGTACGCTCCGATGGCCGTTGGATCCAAATCCAACGACCTGCAATCAATTCGTGGGTCGGAATAGAAGAACCGATCTCAGCCGCTAGTTTTCAAATCTCGGGCCACCAAGTCGTCTTCCCCAACGCGACATCAGGGCACGGCCAGCGACGCACACGGCAGTGGACGCGCCATTCTCCCAGCCATCGCACGCCACAAAAACTCAATCGGCACCAGACAAACCCCAAGCCCGCACCTAACCTCGCATTCACCATTCACGAGCCATATTCTGGGGAGCCCCTGGACACCGCCGAAGTATAGCGTCGAGATGGTCGTTCTCCACCATCGATCAACGCCGCGGCCGTAAATACGGGCGTCGGCGACGACCCAGGGCGCTTCGGGATTCCGCGCACAACCGGATCAGCCACCAGCCTAGGCGAATCCACGACGACCCCTCCCACGAGCAGTCGGCCCTCCAGATCTCCGCGATGTGGAAGCTATCGGTGGCAGAGGACGTCAATTCCTTTAGTTGCAGCTGGGTGGAAGAGAGGAGTCCGGCACACGGTTTTATTCCCAGCTCTCAATCCCAACTACCAGCGTGCATGTGGGGAAGGTGGTTCTGGATTTTTTCCATGGTTGTTGCATCCATCGGAAGAATGGCGGCAGGCATGGCCCATGGTTCCACACGACAGACAGCGGAGCAAGAACACCACTGCGCGCAAGCCATCAATCTGACAGTGGGGCCTGCATGGCGGTGAAGCTGAGGACCTAGAGCCCCAGCTATCGGTGCAACAGGGTTGGGCCGAGCGCGCGGAGAAGAGTGGGAGCAGGGCTGCGCGGATAATGTGAAGGTGGGCCGAAATGGGTGCAGGGAGCCCAGCTAGGTTTTCTCTTTTTCTTTTATGTTTTTATTTTGTCTTCTTTTTATTTTGAAATCCAAATTTGAATTTGAATCTTTTTATGTGTTTAACCTGAGTCAAATATACACATTCAAATCCCAGTATAGAAATAATATATTTTATTATATATTTTTTATACATATTTTTTACTCACATAATATTTTCTTTCTCCTCTTTTCTCAAATTCTAAAATTTCCTTTTCTATTTCAAAGTTCCCACTTCAAATTTAATTCAAATTCAAACTCCCATTTTGAACTTCAAATTCCCAAGTGTCAAGGTTAACACTAATGTGATTATAACATCTACTGTTTACAATATTATTATTTACTCTTTTCCTTGTTATTTATTTATGGAAGAAATAAGTAGTTCCATTGAATCCCCTTTCCTATTTTCTATTTTATTTTCATTTATACTTTGAGGTCCCAAGTTTATATTATGAATCTTTATTAACATGTTTCACCACATATTCATAAGTGTAAAATGCCTATAGTGCTTCATTTAATGAAATGAATAGTCATTTAGTTGAATTGAAAACCTTTCTACTACTTCTTTTCTAATATAATTCTTGGTTTTCAAAATTTAGTCCTCAATTTTCAATACTCAAGTATAATTTGAGATATCTGAATTTACTATTTTATCTCTTTATTATTATTATTATTTTCTTATACAGATTTTGGGCCTCACACTTACCTCGGGACAACGCTCACAGAGGCTTGACATGGCGATTGGAGCTCCGGGTGGACGGCACGGCACGCACGCTTCTGTAGAGAGCTCGGGCGGCAGCGGCTGAGCGCGAGAGAGGCTGAGCGGGTGAAATGAGGCAGGGCAGAGAGAGCGGGTGCACGCGGAGCTCAAAAAGGAGCTAGGGGACGTGGGGGCGACGTGGCTAGACTTCTCGGTGTGTGTGCGCACGTGGGTCAGCGGTTGTTGCAGGGAAGACAGGGCTGACAAGCGCGGTCGGAGCGCCACCAACTGCGCGCGGGGGGTGGCTGGCGAGCGGGGCCGGTGGGATAGAGGCACGGGCGCATGGAGGAAATCAGTACATCACTGACGGGTCAGGCCCACTGCATAGAGGGAGAGCGGGGCACACACGAGGGCGAGCGGCGCCGACAGGTCAGGCCCGCCTGACAATGAGGGAAGACAGACGGCACGAGGGCGGGGACAGCTGGGCCTAATGGGCTTAATGGCTGAGAAGGAGGGAGCTGGGTTGCTTTCTGTTTTTCTATTATTCTGAATTTCTAATTCCTTTTCTTTTTATTTTCTATTTTGAATTCAAATCTAACCAAACCACAAATTCAAATTGAAAATTTCAAACATGTGCATCAACCAAAAACAAAGTTTAACCTCAGCATGATGAAATAATTCATGTCTCCCCTAGGTTTTAATATACTAAAGAAATAATACATCTCCCAAATAAATAAGCAAAACTCTATAAAAAGGAAGAGAAAAGAAATCTATACAGTGGAGAGAAGAGGTAACACCTGAATTTGGTAGATGTAGAGAAGAAATTTTATACCCCAAATTTAGGGTGTTACAAACCTATCCCCCTTAAAAAGAATCTTGCCCTCGAGATTCGGGGTTGGCTAGCAAAAAAGCTCAGGATACTTGGCTTTCAGATCATCCTCTCCTTCCGAGGTTGCTTCTTCCTCTGAATGGTGACCCCATTTGACTTTGCACATTCCGATAGTGCTTCTTTGAGTGGCTCTGTCTGCTGTCTCTAGAATCTGAGTTGGCTTCTCGACATATGTTAGGTCTTCTTGGAATTTGAGGTCCTTGGTCAGCAATTGCTCTTCTTGCCTTCACAAACACTTCTTTAGGTGAGACACGTGGAAAACATCATGCACTATGGATAGACTTTCTGGTAGGCTGAGCTGATATGCCACTTCTCCACGTCTTGCCTGAATCTAGTACGGTCCGATGTATCGAGGTGCTAGCTTGCCCTTGACTCCGAACCTTCTGACTCCTCGGATCGGTGACACCATCAGGTAAACATAATGTAAAACCTAAAATTCTATTTTAATATTTAGAGAAATTCTTCAAAGAATTAAAAAATATCCTTTAATATGACATTTGTTTCCTTTGAAGTTACTTCTCTCAAAATAAAGGTGTTTATATATATATAATAATGTTGTGAACCTGTTCTCAAGTGCTATGAATTAAGAACAAGGCAGCACGAAATGTTAAAGGTTAAAACCCTTCGTCCTTCGAAGCATTATTTCCCTTAGGATATAATGATCTTCAGACGAAGGTCATGAAGGACGGACCTTCATCATTACAGTGTATAATGATAAAAGAAGAAGCGTATGAAGTATAAAAGATAACATGAATAATCATATAACATTATTAATATATATATTCTTTCTATTATCATGGATAAACAGAGATAATATTGAATTACATTCATACCTTCGGACTAGATAGTACTGTTCATCTATTTATAGGCATAGGACACAGCCTGCGTAAAATTACATTCGTACCCTTCATATTTATTATTGTCTTAATAACAATCTGCTGAGGACTAGATAGCCTTTTCCTCCTAAAGTCGGTTCCTCTTTCTGCTACTGAGCTGAAGCTTCCTTGCGCACACCTTCAGCACTGGTTCAACCTTCGTTCCGATCCTGCCTTGCATATTGTGTACAACTTCATACCGAGTCCAAAGGTTCCTGTACATATATTATGCTTGGGAAACATTGTTAGTTATGCTTTTGAGGACCTTCGGAAGACGAAGGCCCCCAACAGTAGCCCCTCGTAGTGTTAATTTGTTATAATAAAGAATTTAGACTATGACGTGAACAAAGGCCTTAAGCCGAAGGTCCAAAAAAACACCTTCCCTTTGCTAAAATAGCAACAATCAATGACAGACGGGGCCCTCCAAGTTGTAGCGTGCTAGGCGTATAAATATGAACTCACACCAGCATCATTTGATACACTGTTTCTGCCATTTGCATTATTTTTCTCAAACTTTTAACTCTTGCTTACTAGCCCTCACTAGATTTTCAAGCTTCTTGAGCTTCGGTTTAAAGTCATGTTTTCACCATGTCTGAGGAAAAAATAACCAAGGAAAAGAAGGTTGTTGCGGAGACGAAGCTGACTGAAGAGACGAAGCTGTTTGAGGAGAAGAAGGTTGTGGATCCTTATATTGCTGGATTTATTTAATCGATAGCTAAGACAAATGTAGAGAAGATTACTAAAGAGACACTGGAAGGTTTATCTAAAGATACTGGTGACAGCGATAGCTATGATGTAGAAAGTGGAGACGAAGATTCTGAAGATCGGCCTTGGCGGCCAAGCCATACCATCTTTGGGAAATCGACTATTAAACAGAGTCACGTTAATGCTATTAGAGGAAGATACTTCCGCGACATGACTATTGTAAGGGTTGGAGGGGACAGCACTGCTCCTGCTCTTGAGGCAAATGAGGTGGTCATCTACCGAAGCTTTTTGAAAGCAGGGCTTCGGTTTCCATTGAGCAGGTTCTTGGTTGAAGTACTAAAAATATTTCAAATTTTTCTTCATCAACTTATGCCTGAAGCTATAATTAGGATGGGTTTGTTTGTCTGGGCTGTGAGAAGCCAAGGGTTGGAACCTAGTGCAAAAAGTTTTTGCAGCATGCACGAGCTTGTGTATGAGACGAAGGCCACCGGGAAAGAGCAGTATCACAACAACTTCGGCTGTTACGGATTCGTTGCTCGATCCAATGCAAGCCATCCAGTTCCACATTTCGAAAGAGATGGCCTGGAGCCTAGATGGAAGAGTGGTTTTATGTTAAGAATGATTTGATTGAAAGGTAAGATATTAAGGAGATCATTCAACGCCCTATCTGGTCTCGCTTCGGCCTTTGGAGGCCGAAGGTGGAAATCGATCAGAATGATAAAGCTTGCCAGAAGGCTTTTAGTAGGGTCTGTGCCTTTATTGGTACTAGGGATATTGTTCAAGAGCACATAGCATACAGAGTATGGACACTTGTGGAAAACTGGGATATGCCAAAGGAAACTACTGCTGAATCAACTGAAGGTGGGTTAATTCGACTAAAATATACCGTCAGGTTCAGAGACCGATTTGATGAGCCAATTGATGATTGGCTAAAAAGTATTGAGGCTATCAGCGACGAACTACTTGGGACATATAGCAAGGCCGAAGATAATGCTCTGTCCGCAGCCTTCGGAGGCCAGGGGAAGAAAAGACTGAACAGAGTTTTTGATGAGATCGGCTTTGTATACCCCGATTACCGCTACCCACTGCAGGGACAGGAGAAAAGAGGAAGATTGCTGCTTCGGACATCCCAATTGAGCTTGCGCCGAAGAGCAAAAAGATGAAGGTTCTGACCCACCGGCTGCGTTACATTGAACCGGCCATGGTCCCTGACTTTGGCGCAGGGTCTTCTTCAGCAGTTGAAGCAACACAAACTGCTCCGATTTCACAGAGCAGTGTAGAACTAACTGTAATGTCGAAGATGCGTACAATTGAAACAATCAAAGATAAGGTTGAAAAGGCTAAAGAGCCGAAAGTTGAAGAAAAAAAATGCCAAAAATTTTGAGCCCTTCGACAAAGGCAAGTCTGCCGAAGGCACAAAAAACTTATGCGGCGACCCCCAAGAGGAGAAGGATGGCCAATGTGCTAGATGTTGTATTGGAGACTACAAAGGCGCTGAGCCTTGCTCCTATGAAGAAAATTGTTCAAGCTAAAGCCAAATCACAGGCCGAAGCTGAAACTGGGCAAGCAGAAGCCGAAGCTACTCAATCTCAAGCTGAAGCCAAAGCTGGGCCTTCAGTGCTCATTGAGACGGAGCCTGTCGTGTCTGAAGAAAAATCGGTAGAACAAATTGCTCCTGAAAAATCGGGGCCTTTGCTTCCGAAGCTTTGAATGAAAATATTGACTACATCATTCGACACGCTTCGGGGAAGAAGCTGTCCGAAGAAGAAATTCTGGAAGCCAGGCACTATGCTCGAAGTTTGAAATATCCGAAAGGAGCCTTGGTTTTTAGCGGGAGTAATGAAGATGATTTCTTATACTGTCTCTCGGACAACAAAGAAATATCCGTTTGCCGGGAGATAGGTAAAAGATTGGGATTCCCGAAGCTGGAAGACGGCCTTTCACTTTTATTGAAGGATGAACTTGCTGATAGCCTAGCATACAATAGCACAAAGGTATAAAAATTAACTTTGAATTTGAAAATGAGGTATTTCATTTGTCATACTCAATTCTTTCCTCCTCTTGCAAGGCTTGATTCTTAGCAATGCCCTTAGGGCACAGAAAAATATTGAAGACGAAGGCTATACAATGGCTCTGAACAACCTTCATTCAGAGGTGATTGAATTGAGAAACGAAGGTCTTGAAAAAGACAAAATCTTAATTTCTCTGACAAAGTGAAAGAAGATGAAGCTAGTTTCAAAGCTCAAGCTAAAGCCCAAAGGATTGAAATTGAAGACCATCAGAGGCAACTGGCCAAAGCTAAGGAAAATGCGCACTCGCAGAAGCTAACCAAGAAATTAGCAAATATTGGAAAAAATCATATAGAGAAAAATGTTGAAGAACTTCGCACATCCAAGGAAAGGTGCTTTGAAAAATCCTTGGAATGTGTGAAGAAAATAAAAACTAGCTTCGCCAAAGTGGGTGCCTATTTAGCCGAAGAAAACTTCATACGAGGCGACCCCGAAGGCGTTATCGAATGGATCAGTGGAGAGGATGAGGCCTTCATAGAAATTTTAAGTGATCACGAGGATGTTTGCATGTTTTCCAGTGCGCGGGGGATTTCAGCCATCTTGGAGAAGGCGGGATGCGACCATGTTAAGACCATGGCCCAGGCCTAAGCTGCCTTCTCCATAAATGATACAAAGGATCCTTCAGCTGAAGCAACCTTGATGGGCGGGAAATTCTATAATGATGGCCGAGAGATGGCCCATGAAATTATAAAGAAGAGTGAAAAAGACACCCACGACGCCTGGGCAGAAGCAAAGCGAGCTGAAGAAGCTGCAGAGCGCGAATGACGTAGAGGTATTATATCTTGATTACCCAGCTTCGTTATTTTCTTTAAGGCTTCGAACTTATGTGTTTATCTATTTCAGCTGAACTACCCCGCCACCGGAGCCGTATGATCCCCTTGCTGATCCAGAGATGAAGAACTCATTGGATATCATATGCACAGCTGAATCCATTGTTGACGAAGTCGTCAATAAATTACTGAACAAAATTGCTGAAAAAGACATTAAAGAGGAATAGATTTTATTGCAATATTCATTTTTAGAGGCCTGATGTGTAAAACAACTTAAGGAAGACTAGATCTCTTTTGTAACAAATCTATGTAATGTCTGAGACATGTAATATTGAAACAAATATGTAAATTATTGTAATTTATTTCTTTGCGATGCATGAAACTTACGTACATACCATTTTTGAGCCTTCAGCGAAAAAACACCTTTCCTTCTTTTCATGCTTCGTAAAGACAAAGATCCATGCTTCGTAAAGAAAGATATCCTTGTTTTGTAAAGAGAAATCCCTTCTTGTAATAAGTCTGATAAAATTGTATTTTCCAAAGCTTACTTCGTGCCTTAACACATTTTCATTTTGACGAAGCACTTTCCGAAGATTAGTTTCGTATTCAATTTTTGTGTCTGTTGATGCGATATGATGCATGATGTATGGTATGACATGATGCGAAAATGATGGAAATGCCGAAGACACATAGCCACACGCCCACACACAAAACTCTGCATCCCCTTGGGAATGACATTGGAATCTCTGCCATTTATTTTTTGGCTTCACCGTTTATTTTTCGGTATAAGTTCTGCATCCCCTTAGGTCTTTTGAACTTCTTCGCCTTCTATTTCGGTGGTATAAGTTCTGCATCCCCTTAGGAACAATTATTGAACTTCTTCGCCTTATATTCTGGTGGTATTTGGCTTTGCATTCCCTTTGGAACGACTTTTGAGCAGAAAACTTACGATGCGCTCCCTTAGGAACGACTTTTTGTAGCTTCGGCAATTTTAGCTCTGCATTCCCTTAGGAACGTCTTTTAAGCACAACTTACGCTGCGCTCCCTTAGGAACGACTTTTTGTAGCTTCGTAACTTTTGAACTTTGTAAATCTATAAAGAAGATATATTTCATTCTGATAGAAATAAAATCATTACAAGAAATTAAAAACTATATTTACATTGCTTGTCCCTTATTAAAAAGAAAAATAGCATAAAACATAAAAGGATTTTAGAGGCAGGATATCACTCAGTATATGTGCTTTAACTCTGGCACAGTACTATTGACTGTACGAGCTTCGGATAACTCTTTGAATTCATGTTGCTGTTGGGAGTGTTGTCTCCCTTCTAGCTGCTGGCTTCGGGAATAAGTAGGTTGTAGTGGTGGTGGCGGCGGGAGCTGAGGCCTAGAAGCCTGTGAATGACTTGCCAAAGCAACAGAAGCTATAGAATGATTGCCCACATATTCTGGTATATAGGGAGAGTGGCACGAAGCATTGTGCAAGACCTGCTTCGGCTGATTCTGCCGAGCTTCGGCTTCAGTGATCTCCTTTTGCTTCAGAATAGTAATTTGGCACATTCTTGTAGTATGGCCATTGTTCTCACCACAGAATCAGCAATAGATTTTCCTGGGCTGATCCCCATATCTTCCTCCGAAGCCCCTGCCGCCTCTGCCCCTTGGAGCTGGTGGCCTGAAGAAGCTTTGCTGCTGTCCCGAAGACTGTGAGGTGTGCTGTGGTCTCTGAAGCTGGCTTCCTTTGTCATCATTCTGACTGGAGCTGTGGATTGATCTGACATGTCTAGGGTGGATTCTTCCTCCAAAGCCCCTAGTCATCTCAGAGAATTTGTAAGCTTCTTCCCTTCTTTAGCGGAAGTCGTTGTCCGCCCAGATGTACTCATCCATTTTCTGAAGCAACTTCTCTAGGGTCTGAGGGGGTTTCCTGGCGAAGTATTGGGTCATAGGCCCTGGCCGAAGACCCTTGATCATTACCTCAATGACAATCTCATTGTGTACTGTGGGTGCTTTTCCTCTGAGTCGCAAAAACCTTCGGACATATGCCTGAAGGTATTCCTCATGGTCTTATGTGCACTGGAACAAGGCCTGAGCTGTGACTGGCTTCGTTTGAAAGCCTTGAAAACTGGTGAGCAGCATGTCCTTTAGCTTTTGCCATGACGTGATCATCGCTGGCCGAAGAGAAGAGTACCATGTCTGAGCCACGCTTCAGACTGCCATGACAAAAGATTTTGCCATGACTTCAGTGTTGCCTCCGTACGAAGATATAGTTGCTTCGTAGCTCATCAGAAACTGCTTCGGATCTGAGTGCCCATCATACATGGGGAGCTGGGGTGGTTTGTATGATGGGGGCCATGCTGTAGCCTCACTACAACAGTTATGGCCTTCTATGACGAATAGTCGATGACAATAGAATAATTCATCATTAGATATCCTTGTTTATGACGATTTTCATAAGATGGCTCAGTATAATGATGAAAATTTAACCTCCGTCATTAAACCTATCAAAACATACTCTAGCATCATGTTTGTGACAATTTTCTATGACTATATAACAATCGTCATAAGAATAAATCGTCATAACATTCTCAACATAATAATTGTGATGGTATTATATGACAATATGCATATGCCGTAGACATATGATGTATTTCTACAATATAAAAGATCCAATTTTCCTTTCGCCATCACTTGTTGATCCATATTTGGTACACCAACACCTTCCTCTTCCTTCTTCCCAGTCGTGCACGCATCTCCACTTCCTTGGAGGCAAAGGAGGCAAAGCTCAAACCCCATGCCACTTCTCCCTCCACACAACCGCAGCCATAGCTGCATGCGTCGTTTTCTCATCTGCCCACCAATCCTACCAAGCCCCATAAGAAGCCCCATGGGAGCTCCAAAAATTTTACAGTCGTGGCCTCGTCAAGGCTTTGTACGGGGAGTGGAAGCCCATCCAAATGCCGGATAACCTCGTAACCGCCATCCGCACGGCGATGGACGTCGACGTCGACGTGGCAGCTGCCCTGGCCCTGATTGTGCCCCTAGATGTGCCACTACCGACACACTCCCTTGTGCTCCTCCTCTCCTCATCCACACTCGTCCACTCCGTCGCTACCACATAGGGCCTCTTTGACAATCTCCATCCCTCCGGTGAGGATGATGCACACGCCCCAACATGGTCTGTGTGGGGCGCTATTGGCACTAACGAACACAGTGTCCCATTCCAGCAAGCCGTGCAAAGATCTCCCACGTCATCTGGTGCTCAAGTACCATGTCGTTTACGCTAACGTGTACCTCTACAACACCCTCATAAAGATGAACGTCGCGGTGAAGAACCACGAGCCATCCGCAGAGCAGGGGCAAAGGGCCCCCTATATCGCTCGGTATTGCTTGGGGGTAATACCTTGGTCTAGCCCAACCAAGCACCAGCCGTTAAAAAAATAATCCCTAACCATAAGCATTGTCTCCTATCTGTTGTCGTCTGTTGAGCATCTCAGCGGTCCACGCCTCCGTCAACTGCCAGGCTCCAGCTCCGCCCTAGGCCCCAACCGAGCTCCACCGCCACCCCACCTTCACTCGTTGAGGAGTCCTGCCGAGCTCCTACCACCCTATTTGGTGTTCTCCTTCCACCTAGGCCTAGGTGCTCAGCACCGCCCGTCGCTAGTCTACCGCCGGCGCTGAGGTGCTCCCAGGCCTAGTTCTGCCCCATCCCCTCCCCTACTGAGCTCCGCGCCTCCACCCAGGGAGGACTCGAGACCAAGCCCCTCCTGCACCTATTCCGCCCTATCGCCCAGGCCGAGCTCTGTCTCTTCCTAGTCCCTACTCTGCCCTAAGACTACCTCCCCATCGGTGACAGCGTTAATGCTGCGTGCTGGCATGCCGATGCTCATGAGCCTCGGTTCTAGCTCCGGTTCGGCGGCATCATCAGCATGCGCTCCACCTCCACACCATTAGGTAGCCAAGGCACGAGGCATTTGATTAAGAGTTTAGTGTTGTTTTTCCTTATTGTTTTGAACAAAAAAAATCCTTATTGTTTTGCCGATTATAGGGCTATTCCGGAAGATGAGGAGCGATGGCATCAACCCCAAGCTCATCACCTACAACATGCTCATCTTCGGCCTCACGTGCGTTGGGATGGTCGCCAAGGCCTTATTGCCGAGATATACAAGTCCATGGCAGTGGTTGTTCATTGAGATTAGAAGCTGATGAGGGAGTCTCGTAGCAGAACTTTGACGTCGAGATGTACTGACTTAACTATGTTCATGTAGTATGTCATGTGACTTTTTTTATTAAATTAGCAAAAGGTTGTGTTAATAATTCATTGTGTACAAACTGTGATACCATCTTCATTTTGTCTAATTGGATGATTCATGTCATGCACATTAAAGTTGGAAAAGCTACCTATGTATCAAGATATGTGAAGACTACCCACCTCAAACAAGAGGAGTATTTTGGTGGAGCGAAGTTTATGAAGGTAAAAATATTTGTTTCACTCAAAACCTAAGCGTTTAATTTGCAAATGACTGTTTAATGTTGTAACATCTATTTATCTCCATCTCCAAAATCTACTCTTTTTAGCTAACCATAGTGTGACTTTTCTGTCTTCATTCACTAAGATTCTAAAATCTGAATACATACTAGGGTTTTGTTTTGGTTCACCATTGTGCTATGGAAATATATGTTTCTGAAACCAGCTTAGATTTCAATGCTATATCAAAAGTTCCAAATCGAAGACCATCATCTTGTAGTATGGATATTCCTTTCGGTTAATTTCCTTTGCTTATAAGTTGTCATATATTCATGTTCATACTGACTTATTTTGTGATGTCATCTTTGTTTCTTTGCTACTATATTGATAGCATGTTTGGATTTGAGAGCCCAGTTTATTCTTGGTTATGGCATCAATAAGTAAACAATAGTATCATAGAAATAATCTTGAGATTTTACCATCTGCAGTTCAATGATCCTAATGTACCAATTCAAACACATGAAGAGTCAGTTTAACTATTTAAGCCTTTTAGTGTAATTCCTATCTAAGCGAGCTCACCTGGCTGTCCTCCTTCAGTCTTTACCCCTTACAATCAACTTCCTGCATAATCATATTGTTAGCTTGAATTGCTAGATTGTGTTCCTGCTTGTACACTTCAATGCTTTGCTTGTTGTGTGATATGCAAACCTGTGGACTTGTAGAGTAATAGCATTATGAAAACATAAGCCTACATTGAATTAGTACAATTATTTTTTCTTCCTGAGATATCTAGAAAGAGATCTTTAAAGTCTCATGCACCATATCTGCCATAATACTGCTTATTAGATTATTGGTTTTGTGAATGAATTAAGATTTGGAGTATTGTACAAACATCAGTTCACAACATACATCTCACTGTATTTGTTTTTGGATTGGAATGAATTGACGGAACTTAATTGACTTACCTTTGAACATATCATTGCTATTGTAAAAAGAATCAAAACTTACCTACATGTCATCAACAAATTTTTATTTAGCTCTAATAATCAGTCAACCACCGGTTAAAAGTCCTCATTTGTATTTGACCTTTGTTTATTCAGGTTCCTGCATGACTTTGGATCATTCTATTCTTTTTTGAGATACCATTATAGGCTGCCTTTTGTACCTGAAGTCCAAAAATCATATAATCTCGTTGTTCCAAAATGCAAGTAGCATTGGCTTTTTTAGGTATACATAGCTTGTACTATGTATCTAAAACAGGATATACATAGGTGCATAGCAGAAGGTATGTACCTAGAAGAGCCAAAATTACTTACAATGTGGAACAAAAGCAATGGATGGGATTCTACTTCTGCATGCTAGCGTCGCGGATATATGTGTCCTGGATCCTAATCAGGTCCCTCTGAAATTTAGGAATACATGTCCAGGTAGATCCTAATAACACATGATCAGGTCGTCAGAAATTTGTAGTTTCTAAAGCCTGAAATGTTGCTGGGGTATGCTGGCTGCATACACCAAGTGCACTCAGTGCGAAATGAATTTTATTTTTTATACCAAAGGCCATGGCCCTATTTATATTTAGAGCACAAATTACTAGGGATATCATTTTACATTTCATTACACCAAGAAAACGTCCACTACAATGAGCAAGGAAAAACTGTCTGTCTTAAAGCAGCCTACAGAAACAAAAGTTTTATCACTTGTATAATAATGTATTATAGACTGTCCATCCGAGTTTTATCTGCGTATTGCATTCAGCGATCACGGATTTGTTATCAGATACTTGTACCTGATCATCCGGACAAGTACCCCTGTATCTGTATTCTAGTAAGGTAACTCTTCTATTTTCAGTTTTATTTCTTCTTTGCTTGTTTTTCTTACTCTAAAGTAGTCCAATCCAGAAGATAAGGTTTATGTAATTTTGATGCATTTGCAGAGTATATTATTTAGTTCTATAAAAATAACCATCTTTTGCACCTAAAACATCATTCTAGGTTTGAATGTGCTAGGTATTCCAGATTCTAGACCTTGTACCCATACTTGCACACCACTGTTTTCGGAGAGGCTTCCAGTGTCATTGCATGGTGTCCAAGTAGCTGTTTGTTTTCTGTGGGCTTGCAAGACAAAGACATAGGCACTGTCAAGGTTAGCTTATGTTTAATCCCAAGCAAGTCCAAAGTACTTGGCATTCTCAGCAATATTTCTCACAGTTGTTCTCTAATTAATTTAATGACAGGAAGACCTTGGGATAGAAAGGGAACAGGTTCTATCAAACTTCATCAAGACGATGAAGTTGTATGGTTACCTTCATTACATTGCAGGAAAACAAATCGAAGCAACCTTACCTCGACTGAAAGAGGTAGTCAAATATGTTTAGTTTCACTATATAAATTTCAATTTATAAAACAGTGCATGCTACCAAGTGCATTATTGTAGCCACATGAGAATTTGTAGGACCATACTCTAGAATACCTTTTTTCCTCTTCGTCCTTTACCTTGCTGATACTATGTTGCTATACCCAAATTGAAATGCCCCCTTATATGTTATTTGTGTTCCATTTTTTGTTTGCTATCATTATACCTCCCACCATTATAAGAGAAAGTGATGCGATAATTGCTGTTTTGGTTAAACTACAATTTTTACGACGATCACAAACGGTTGAAACTGCAGGGCGTGCAAAGCGCGCCTAATGGTCTAGTGTTTAGTTATATGAAAAATGATGCTATTTATTAGATGATTGGTGGTAACTTCATTTAGTCAATATTGTTGTTAAATGTTTACCTACTACCAATCCTTCCCAGTGTCCTGTTTCATGTGTAAAGAGTTAATCGAATTGTCACATGATGTTTTTCTCTTTCATGTGCAAAGAGCTAACCTAGTTGATCTTAAGTGAAGCGCAGCGTGTCACATTTCTCAATCTATGCGTTTCTGTATTTTGTCATTTACTCCTACTTAGGCTCTCTTTAGACAAACTTTGGCAATGTGTACAATTTATTTCACATCAATGTGCTTTAAATGTTGCTTGTTATCTATAGTTTACACTTCATAATGATGTATTAGACTTCTGTGTGTGTGTTTTGAACTGCAGGGCATGGAGGTACTACTGGTAACAAGTTCTGGATGTCATTTGGTCTACCATTGATAGCTACTGTGCACTGTGCTGGTAACACTGGAGCCAAGAACCTCTACATCATTTCTGTGAAGGGAATCAAGGGCACCTTAACAGGCGTCCTTCTACCTATGTTGGTGACATGGTTTTGGTGACCATGGAGAAGGGAAAGCCTAACCTTAGGAAGAAGGTGATGCCAACTGTCATTGTGAGGCAGTGCAAGCCATGGTGCCAAAAGGATGGTGTCTACATGTACTTTGAAGGTCCATTTCTTATCATGACTGTTTGCATTGATTCTAAATGGTTTACTCATTTGAGCTTCTGTGTGCTTGCAGAATTATCGAGAATTTAGTTCTCTTGTGTAGTCTTCTTTTGATTTTTTTTATTATTTAGAGTGTATGTGTGCTTAACTAATTTTAATAAACATGATGATCAACACACGTAGTTGTTTTTTGCAAAATGGTGCTCTAGAATACTTTGTTCTGAGAAGTTATGATTAGATTTTAGGAAACTTGATGTTCTCTATAAACATCGGTGTTTCTTTTCTTTACATAATAAAGAGTGACCATCCTAGTGTTACTTGAAGGATGCTTTCATACTGTTTCATTGAAATGCTTTAGCACTATTCATATCTAAAATGTCTTTTAAATTGTTATTTCGAAATCCAACATGTACCTTATTTCAAGACCTCCATTCTCACCGGACTCATTTTATATCATTTCAGAAGCAAGACAAATATAAGGATGCTGAACCTAGTGCAATAGATCTTTTTAAGGAGATGTGTTGCAGTAAGAAGAAATGTTTTAGCAAAAATGTTTAGAAAGCTATTGTAAGTGCTTATTTTCCTTGCATGTTGGTACTTGCAACTTGCGGTATACTATCCTAATGAATAACATTTAACCTTTATATTAGGTTGACATGGAAGAAATGGTGGCAACATCAGTTCAACATGGACAACAACCGAAATATCCTACAGAAGTTGTTTATAATGTGCTACTGGGCTCCAGTGTGTTCTTATGCAATCTTGGTCTTTAGTCCGTCTATAAGAAAAGCTCAACATCAACAGTTTCTGTAATGGTTCAACAACTTCAGGATCGACTGGAGGCCAAGAAGCAAGAAAAAGATGGACTTTGGGAAAAACTGTAAACCTTAAATGCTCAGGCAGTCATCTCAGGAGACCATTGATAGTATGAAGAGGTCGACCGAAGAAAATAACAATCTCCTTAGTCAACTATTAAACTTCAATCAAGGCCAAGTGCTTCCATCTCAAATCTACTTGACCACTATAGGATCTGTAGCCTTATGGTTGCTATAGTAGCTAGTTACAATAGCTCTTGATTTGAAGAGTAGCTCTAGATTTGAAGTTATAGGATTATTTTCAATTAAGCTTATTGTTTAATTCCTTGAGTTGAAGTTATAGGATTTTCTTTGGATCTTAAGCAAAAGGATTTGTAGATATATGTTTTGAAGTTATATGATTATCTGTTGAATGAAATATTTGTGTTAAACAAATTCATAAGATATTTTGGTTTTGGTGTGTAATATTCCATGACGATATTAATTTATATGACGTGTTCCTTCTGATGACGATTGTATCTGTTATAAATGCTTCGCCACATCACTTGCCATGTCATCATATTTTATGATGAAAATATTCGTCACAAATGCATTGCCATGTCATCTATCACGTGGCTTGCCACCTGATCAAATCTATGACAAATGTTTTCGTCATAAAGGTTTTACCACGTCACATGCCACGTCATTCCCATTAGCCATGTGGCAATGCATGGCAGTGCGAATTGTGACGTTTTCAGAGGCAGTTATGACGAAATAGAATGTCATAAATTTAGTGAGGAATATGGTATGCATCATAAAATCTATGAAGATTTTTTGTTGGTCGTCATTGTAGGCTATTTAACACGCACCTTCTGTGACGATGACCTTTTCATCACAATGGTGTCACCAAAATACAACTTGTGACAAATAAACACTAGTTAGTGACATAATCATAATGTCACAGAAGCCCTAAAAGGTTGTAGTGCCTGCAGTTCTGCTGATAGAGGAGAAGCATCATCGAAAGTAAAATTTCCATGATGGAAATCTTCATAGCAATCATCATCGCTATAGCAATTGTCTTGACGAAGCTCTTTCTGTGGAGGTCTACGGTCCTGGTCATCTTGAGTGAGATGATGCATTTCCTCAGCAGCTTCATCAATCTTCCTCTGTAATTCGGAGAGGCGAAGCATCTTCTCATTTTTTCTCTGGACCTTTTGAAGAATAGCTTCGAGGTCCCTTATCTCCTGATCGAGCTTGTCCTCTTGGGGGGTTAGACTTGTAGCCTTCCTCTTTTGAGTTCGGGCTTCGCGTAATGTGTCCTAGTTGACGTCTAGTGGCTGCAGTGCAGCCCCTAGCCCATAAGCTTTCTTCGGCGGCATGACAAAGGTCACAGCTTGCCGAAGGTGGTCGAATGAGTTCACACGAGGTGAGCGCCAATGTTGTGAACTTGTTTATAAATTAAGAACAAGGCAACATGAAATGTTAAAGGTTAAAACCCTTCGTCCTTCGAAGCATTATTTCCCTTAGGATATAATGATCTTCAAACGAAGGTCATGAATGACGGACCTTCATCATTACAGTGTATAATGATAAAAGAAGAAGCGTATGAAGTATAAAAGATAACATGAATAATCATATAACATTATTAATATATATATTCTTTCTATTATCATGGATAAACAGAGATAATATTGAATTACATTCGTACCTTCGGCATAACAGTAGGTACAAGTTCAAGCGTGACGCACGAGCGAATACAAGTCAGCCTGAACAGTACGAGATTACTGTTCATCTATTTATAGGCATAGGACACAACCTGCGTAAAATTACATTCATACCCTTCATATTTATTAAACTTAATAACAATCTGCTGAGGACTAGATAAACTTTTCCTCCTAAAGTCGGTTCCTCTTTCTGCTACTGAGCCGAAGCTTCCTTGCGCACACCTTCGGCACTGGTTCAACCTTCGTTTCGATCCTGCCTTGCATATTGTGTACAGCTTCATACCGAGTCCGAAGGTTCCTGTACATATATTATGTTTGGAAAACATTGTTAGTTATGTTTTTTGAGGACCTTCGGAAGACGAAGGCCCCCAACAAATAATATATTTAATAAATGGATCCCTAAATAAGTTAGTCGTTCCTTTGTTGATATATATTTTTTCTAAAAGTACTTCATGCACCAAAAAGTTATTTTCTAGAAATAACCATTTAAAAAAATTGCATAGTTAATGATATTGGTCTAAATAAGAATAATAAATGAATAAATAAATTTATATACTTGCATAAGCATGCTTGCTATTTTTTGTGGTCATTGCATCTAGGGATTTAACTTTGAAAAATTTAAAACTTGAAATATAAAATTGAATCCAAATTGAAGTTGGAAAATAGAAAATAGAAAAAAGAAAGGGGAAATCCTCGGCTGGCTTGTGTCCTCCATTTTGGCCCATGTGCCAAATGCCTGTTGTGCAGCCCACCTATCTCTCCACGCATACCGGCGTCGACGTGTGGGCCCCTGTGGCCGGTCTCACTGGCGCCCTTGATCTCGGGCTGTACCAATGACATGCGGGCCCCATCTGTTGGCCGCACCTTTCTGTGTGTGGCGCATGCCGAGTCTCTGGCTGGTGGGGCCCTCCCCCTCTCCCTGTTCTTCTTCCTCACCGGATTCTCTGATTCTGCTGCGGTCGACCCACGGCGCTGCGAGAATACCGCCCGCGGGTTCCACCAGATCTTGTGGCCTCGCCCGGGATATAAATCCCCAGCGCTCCTCAACCCTGCCTCCATCATCTAATGGTGAACTCGCGTCTAGAAAGAAAGCGTGAGATGGAAAAGGGACCCACCGTGGCCGCTCTTCACCGGTGTGTCGATTAAAGCTCCAAGCTAACCTGGCGACCTTCAGGGAGTGCCCTTAGGTGTGGTTGGTGCCACCCCGGTACGTATTGGAGCTCGGGTTGGGCAGAATTTCTCACGTGCGTCCTGTCCGCGCCGCATCTCCGCCGTGACTGTGGGCCGGCTTCCGTAGAACACCATTCCGGGTACGAACTCCACTACCTAGTTCGTTGTAGAGCCTTCTATTGGGGGGTTGTGCTATGGAAAAACCGATGGGTTGACCCTCCGGTGGGCTCCCTAGCCGGAATGCGGGGGTGGGACGCCGCTATAGCCGAAGTTGGGGAGGATGGCTAACAACTGTTGGATGGGGAGTAAACGACCGGGGTTAACCTAGGCATACCCCCCTAGGCGATACAATCTGAGCCGTAGGAATATATGGGATGGTTTGTGTTAAGTCGTGCATCATAAAATCTGAATCGTAGATCCCTAATCCACCGGTCGCGATTGCTTACTGGTTTGATTAAATAGCAACATAATCCGGGCCGTCCAGAGTTGATCTAGCGGCCCCTACACAACGATACCCCCTTCGGCCAGACAATTTTGCTAAAGAATCCCTAAAAACAGAGAAATCAACCTGCCGTCCGTTGTTAGTGCAATTTAATTGCATTTGTGCCCCGGACATTTATACAACAGCCCTGATCTTTAGGATATTAATGCGTGCAACCCAGAGAATAGATAAAATTAAATAAAATGATATAGAAAATGATTTAGAGTGTAGAAATAATTCTAGAACCCTGTTTAATTCATAGTTAATTTATTTTAACTCCTTTTTGATCCATTCTAGTTGCATTAAATTTATATTAATATTGTTTATCATCTGGTAACCTTGTTTTGTCATGAAATATAGATTAAAAATTATGCACTTAATTTATTCTATATTAACCACTTAAATCTTTAGAAAATCATTACTCGTTAACCTAACTCCAAATTTAGTGGTTCTCGAATATAAGTTCTCGTTATGATGCATATAATGTTATTATGCAGTTTGTGCTTATGTTTGGTGTGATGTTAATTTTGCCTATACCATGTTTGTTTGTATTGCTACGACTAGCAGTGTCACACCCGGTTTTAGAAGGTAAACCGAATGCGAACCATGTACGTGCCAGGATCAGCAATTCACTTACACAGCAGTTACATAACATGGACATCATCACACAGTGCTCAAATAGTATTAAAAAAGGACATAATAGTCGATTACATCATATGTCTGAGACACCCACATAGTCTTTACAATAATCAAAGTGCGAAAACGAAACGTAGATAACTGCGGCCTTCACAGGCAGCCGACTGGGGGTTACCGCTAACCCACACCTAGAACTCGTCGTAGTCTTGAAATTCCTGGAAGTCTCCTTCCACGGCTTCATCTTCTCCTGAGCAGTGGTTGCAATGCGGACAACCTGGGGGGGTTGTGTGTAGAGCAAGGGTGAGTACACATCAACATACTCAGCAAGCGTCCTGTTTGGCTGAAGTGGACTAGCTTTGTGTGGGGGTAAGTCAAGCAGTTGTTTTTAGTTGGTCAGATTATTATTTACTAGTAGAAAGCCAGGTTTTAACATTAACCCAAGTTATTAGCCCCATGTACCCTTTCCAAACGGAAAGAATACCACTTACTAGCACCATAGTCATACCCAGAACCATTAATCTCATTGCCACCTGTAAACCAAAATGTCTCTGATCAAGTACCACTAATCACTGGAGCTCCCTTGGCCGCTCATAACCGCGAGCACGACTGATATATCAGTTTTCATACACTCTGCAGAGGTTGTGCACTTTACCCACAAGCTGTGATTCCCTTTCTGCCCGGAGAGAGCTACTCCCCATTGACCACTACCTAGGTGGTCCAGCAGGGCATCACTACGTGGCCTTTCCAAAGATTCCCCGAGGCTGTAGCCACCCATTAGGTTTCCTAAATGTACCGCACTCCTCCCCAAGGGACAAATCAACCTTGGCAGAGCGAGTCGCATACACCGAGCCCCATTGACGGCACGACGGCTAAGCGAACTACACCCTGGTTCCTCTAATTACTCAGCCAAGGGCGTCCCACTCCACCCTCATGGTTGCACTGTTTTCCCGGGCGGTCATCCAAAGAACAGGTCCTTACAGAGAGGCACTCGAGAATCCGCTCGAGCCCCCTTAAAACCACAAGTATAACATCATAATAAGAGAAGGGAAAATAGCGTATCATAGATAATCTCATCATGTTCATTGATTAGGGTTGAGTAATAGCATAAAGCTAAACAATAATAATCCAACCCCAATAGGTAAACAAGGACATGGATAACAAAAGCTAGTCAAACCTTAGACATAGATGTGTAATGCGGGAGGTGAATTAAAGAATGTATAGGACAGAGATAGGTCAAGGGACACTTGCCTCCACCAACCGACTGCTGCTCAGGGGCTTCTCCTGCGAGTTCTTCGGGCTCTTCAACCAGATCGTTCTCTATGCGTTTGCAAACATACATACATCCATCCATTGAAATTAGGAAACCAACAGTACACCATACAAGAGAACAAGTAGATTAAACATGCATAGAATATGACATGCGATATTGCATTTACCATGGTTAGAAAGAAACAGGGAAAGGTCTCGCAGGGGTTAAAGCTTATGCTCGAGGCGCACTTACGGGTAGACGAATAACTAAATGTTATGTGCTCTAGTTCTACTTAGCTCCAATAATAAGGATTAGCTACATGCACTAATAGAAACGTGACCACTTTTAGCAGATTAACATTAAATTAGATAGACGATTAGCTATACAAATTAACTAACGTAACCGATTTCTAAATTGAGACTCTTATCTTATTAACATGAACAATTTGATTAGCACGCATAAAATATAAGGGGTAGACGGGGACGTCTGGGCGTACACGAAGGCACGGCGAGCCGTGCCAAGGCACTGCGCACTACGCGAGCACGCGCGCAAGGCCGCACGCACACGCCACGAACTAGCCGTGCGCACGTCGGGGCCGCGCGCTAGCCGAGCTCAAGGTCGCGCGCCATAGGCATGCTGGGCCGAGCTCGAGGCCGCGCCGGGGCCGTCACGATGCGAGCAAGGCACGCCGGGGCGGGCGGGCGCGCACGGGGCGGGGCGAAGCACGGGCGGGACGGGGCACGGGCGGCGCGGGGCGGGGCGGCCGGGGCCGAGGCGGGGTCGGGCGGGCGCGCACGGGGCGGGGGCGGCCGGAGCCGGAGCGGGGCGGCCGGGGCCGGGGCGGCGGGCGCGGCGGGGGCGGCCGAGCCGGGGCGGCCGGGCGGGCTCGCCGGGGACGGGCGCGGCGGGGGCGGCCGAGCCGGGGCGGGGCGTGGGCGACGCGAGGGCGAGGCGGGGGTGGCCGAGCCGCGGCCGAGCGAGGTCGGTACGGGGCGGCGCGAGGGTGCGGCGGGGGCGGCCGAGCCGGGGCCGAGCGAGGTCGGGACGGGGCGGCGCGGGGGTGGGGGCAGGCTCGCTGGGGCGGCCGAGCGCGGGGCGGGGGCGGGCTCGCCGGGGAGCCGGGCGGGTGGGTCGCCGAGGCGGGGCGGGGACGGGCGTGGGGCGGCGCGCCGGGGAGCGGCGCCGGCGGGCGGGGAAGGGGGAGGGAGGGGAGGGGGCCTCACCGTGGCGAGGGAGGGCGGCGCGGCGGTGGCGGCGGTGGCGCAGGCGCAGGGAAAGGGCGGCGGCGATTAGGGTAGGGGAGAGGGAGAGAGGGAGAGAGAATGACGGGCGGGGCCCGCGGGGAGGGGAATTTTTTGGGGGGAGGGGGCAGGGGAGGGGCGGCTGGGCCGCTTTGGGCCCATAGGGGGCGCGCGTGAGGTGGGGGCGGCTGGGCCGGCCGGGGCGGCCCACGGCGGGGGAGGGAAGGGGGAGGGGGGCGCGGCTAGGCAAGCCGGCTGGGCCGAGCGCGTGGGGGAGGGGGGCGGCTGGGCCAAAAATGGGGAAGGGGGGGAGAGAGAAGAAAAAAGGGTTTCCTTTTTCTAAAAAAATCTATTTTCTCTAGATGAATGCATTTACATTTTAAAACAATCAAAAAGTACGCATGGTTCGGCATGGTGCATCACACAAAGTAAAGTATTTTAGGGTTTTGCTTTACATGGGATCTCAAGCCGAATCCCACTATAACTTTGGAAAAGATCAAGGTTTAGAGAGGAGAAAAGGGAAAAGGAAAGGGTAATGCCTGAATTTGGTGAGGGAAAAGAAGAAAAAAAATCTACCCCCAAATTCAGGGCGTTACAAACCTATCCCCCTTAAAAGAATCTCGCCCTCGAGATTCTGGGTTGGTTAGCAAAAAGCTCAGGGTATTTGGCCATCAAATCATCTTCACGCTCCCAGGTTGCTTCTTCCTTAGAGTGATGATTCCATCTGACTTTGCACATTCTGATGGTCTTCCTTTGGGTGACTCTGTCTGCGGTCTCAAGGATCTGCGTTGGCTTCTCAACGTAGGTCAAGTCCTCCTGGACTTCAAGACCTTCAACTGGCGACTGCTCCTCTGGCACACGCAAGCACTTCTTCAATTGAGACACATGAAAGACATCATGCATAGCAGACAAATTTTCTGGCAGACTGAGCTGATAGGCCACTTCTCCACGCTTTGCGAGAATCTGATACGGACCGATGTAGCGGGGTGCTAGCTTGCCTTTGACTCCGAACCTTCTGGCTCCTCTGATCGGTGACACTTTCAGATAGACGAAGTCTCCGACTTCGAAACTCAGCTCTCTTCTTCTTGTGTCTGCATAGCTTCGCTGCCTTGATTGCGCTATCTTCAGGTTCTCCCGAACCATCTTGATGTTCTCTTCAGCTTCAAGTAGAATGTCTGGCCCGAACACTTGCTTTTCTCTAGGCTGATCCCATTGCAATGGAGTTCTACAACTCCTCCCATAAAGCGCCTGAAATGGTGACATCTTCAAACTGGCCTGGTAACTGTTGTTATAGGAAAACTCTGCATAAGGCAATCTCTTGTCCCATCCGGACTGATCTTGCAACGCACAGGCTCTCAACATGTCTTCGAGGATTTGATTGGTTCTTTCAGTCTGACCATTTGTCTGCGGATGATAAGCTGAACTGAAATTCAGATGTGTGCCCAAAGCTTCATGCAACTGCTGCCAGAAATGAGAGGTGAACTACGTTTCTCTATCTGACACTATCTTCTTTGGCACACCATGAAGACAAACGATCCGAAACATGTACAACTATGCCAATACTGCACTGCTATAGTTGGTCTTGACAGGTATGAAGTGGGCTGACTTGGTCAAGCGGTCCACCACTACCCAAATGGAATCATAGCCGGCTCGAGTACGAGGCAATCCGACTATGAAATCCATGCCGATTTCATCCCATTTCCACTAAGGGATTTGCAACGGTTGCAACAATCCAGCTGGTCTCTGGTGCTCCGCCTTGATCCGCCGACAACTATCACACATAGCCACATGCTCTGCAATTTCCCTCTTCATTCCGTACCACCAGAATTTCTTCTTCAGATCCTGATACATCTTTTCACTACCAGGGTGAATCGAATAAGCTGTCTCATGAGCTTCCTTAAGAATCAACTCCCGAATAGATTGGACATTGGGAACGCACAAGCTGTCTTTGAACCATATCACACCTTTTGCATCTTTCCGAAAATCTTTGCCTCTGCCATCTAGAATCAGTCGCCGGATCTCACTGATCTTCTCATCATTCTTCTGCGCCTCTTTGATTTCTCGCTCTAGGGTAGGTTCCAACTCAATTGTGACTCCCCGTGAATTATTTAGGAATCCGAGACTCAACCTGTCAAACTCTTTGGCCAACTCATAAGGCATCAGACGAGCGACCATCAGATTGACTTGACTCTTCCTGCTCAAAGCATCTGCCACTACGTTCGCTTTGCCTGAATGGTAATGGATCTCCAACTCATAGTCTTTGATCAACTCTAACCATCTTCTTTGCCTCATATTCAGCTCTGACTATGTGAATATGTACTTCAGACTCTTGTGGTCTGTGTAAACATCACATTTCTGTCCATACAAATAGTGCCTCCATGTCTTCAATGCATGAACCACTACTGCCAACTCTAGGTCATGGATTGGATAATTCTTCTCATGAACCTTCAGCTGTCGGGACGAGTAAGCCACAACTCTTCCCTCTTGCATCAACACACATCCCAAACCTGTGTAACAAGCATCACAATACACCTAGAAGGGCTTGTGCACATCAGGCAAGACTAAGACAGGTGCTGTAGTCAACTTCTCTTTCAGTGCTTCAAAGGCTTCTTGGCATTTCTGGGTCCACTTGAACTCAACCTTGTTGCCTAGCAACGCTGTCATTGGTTTCGCAATCCTTGAAAACCCTTCAATGAATCGCTGATAATATTCGGCCATTCCAATAAAGCTCTTAATTCCTCGAGCATCTGTTGGCGCTTTCCAGTTCAGAATGTCTGCCACTTTCTTCGGATCCACAGCTAATCCTTCTTTGTTGATTATATGACCCAAGAACAGGACTTCACTGATCCAGAACTCACACTTGCTCAACTTTGCATACAACTGGTGCTCTCGCAATCTCTGCAATACCATCTTCAAATGATCTGCATGCTCTTCTTCACTTTGAGAATAAATCAGAATGACATCAATGAATACCACCACAAACTTGTCAAGATAGTCCATGAATACACTGTTCATCAAGTTCATGAAGAAGGCCGGTGCATTTGTCAAACCGAAAGACATCACCGTGAACTCATACAACCCATATTTGGTAATGAATGTCGTCTTTGGAATGTCTGAAGGTCGAATCCTGAGCTGATGATTACCCGACCTCAGATCTATCTTGGAGAACACACTGCTCCTCTCAACTGGTCGAACAGATCTTCTATTCTAGGCAAAGGGTACTTGTTCTTGATGGTTACCTCGTTCAGAGCTCGATAATCGATACACATCCTTTTGGTGCCATCTTTCTTCTCCACAAATAGGACAGGGGCGGCCCAAGGTGAGGTGCTTGGCCGGATGTAACCTTTCTCTGACAGCTCATCAATCTGCTTCTTAAGTTCAACTAACTCTGGTCCGGATATTCTGTAAGCTCACTTAAAGATAGGGGCGGTTCCAGGAAGAAGCTCTATGGCAAATTCAACTTTCCGCTCGGGTGGCATACCCGATAAGTCCTTTAGAAACACATCTGAGAACTCGGACACAACCTTGATACTCTCAATTGGGTCTGCTTCACTGCTATTGACAGCCATCTGATAACAACTTCCTTTCTTTGGTTCAGGCGGGACTAACTCGGTCACCACTTCCTCTCCTAGTGGGGACACCAACTTGATTGTCCTCTTATCACAACTGATAACTGCCTGATACTTATCTAGCCAATTCATCCCTAGGATGATGTCTATTCCCTGAGTACCCATTACTATAAGGTTAGCGAGAAACGCTATCCCCCTTAATTCCACACTTACATTCAAACAAATGCTATCGGCTCGAATTCTACCACTGGCTGAGTCAATTTGAATGGGGGTTGACATGGTAGTTATTGGAAGATTATGTGCTTCTACCCTTGATGCGGTAATGAATGAATGCGTTGCTCCAGTATCAAATAACACTTCTGCAATATGGGAATCGACTGGAAACATACCTACTATCATGCCGGGGGTCTCCTGAACTGCTTCGGCCTCCAAGTGATTCAGTCTCCCATGATTATAGTGCGGCTGAGAGCGATTGCCTGCTCCAGGCTGAGACACGTTCTGCTTTGCTAGGGCATTGGGTCCTGACTGCTTCTAGGTTGCCTTCTTCGGACATTGCATCACCCAATGGCCTTGCTCTCCACAGTGGAAACATGCTCTGTTTCCAACCTGAGCTGGTGCTGCCTGATTGTTCTGCTGGTTTGCTAGGGCAGGAAGGCGAGGTGCCTGCTGATTCTGCCTCTGGAACTGACCTCCTCTTGACTAATTGTTCTGGTGATTCTGATACTGGTGCTGAGGATACTGCCTTTGGAACTGCTGCTGCTGAGGTGGACGCTGGTTCTGCCTGAACTGCTGAGGTTGATTGCCTGAGAAACGAGGACGATTGTTGCTTCTAGGCTAGGGTCCACTGATCTTGCGCTTGCGATCCTCCATCTCTTTGCGCTTCCTCTCTGTCATGATTGCTCTATCGATCAGGTGCTGGAACGTCGGGAAGGTGTGATTCATTAGCTGATACTACAGAGGATCAACCAAGCCTCTCAGGAAACGGTATTGTCTCTTGGCGTCGGTGTTGACATCTTCAGGTGCATAGCGAGACAACTGCAGAAACCTGTCCCGGTACTCACTGACAGACGATGACCCTTGCTTGAGGGCCAGGAACTCCTCCTTCTTCACTGTCATCAGACCTGCAGGAACATGGTACTAACAAAAGCTACCTCTAAACTCTTCCCAGGTGATGGTGTTGGGGTGGGCATGGGTGGCGAGATAAGACTCCCACCATGACTGGGCTGCTCCTCTCAATAGACGAGGACCATACAAGACTTTCTCCCTGTCATCACACTGAGCGGTAAGCAACTCCCGCTCCACAGTGTGCAGCCAGTCTTCAGCATCCATGGGGTCAGAAGAGTGAGCGAATGTTGGGGGATGACCTCTCATGAATTCAGCACGCTTGTCTCTGGGCATCTGAGGCTGAGGTGGGGCCTGCTGCTGCTGCTGCTGAATGGCGGCCAGAGTCTGGCCAATGGCTTGAACTGCCTGAGTCTGCATCAGAAACATCTGCTCAATGGACATCGGGGGCGGGGGCGGCAGGTGCTGCTGCTGGGGCACCTCATCTTGCGGAGCTGCCTGATCCTGCTGAGCACGCCTTCCTCCTCTACGCCTGTTTTCTGACATCTGCAGAACGCAACCACACATCAGCACTGATCTTGCAAATCTTGCAGCATAAGAAAAGAGTATAGAATTCTCTACCACACTGAACAGATGAGCATCTTCACTGATCTCCAACACAGACCAACACAGCTTCTCAGATAAAGAGGAAAGTGGAATAAAAGGTTTCCCAACTAAATAGCTAACTCCATTAACATATAACAGATAAACCAAAATGCAGGGGATACCCACATCCTGGTGACAGTCATTACAAAGATCCAAATCAAACATAGTTCATCATGACAAACATAAATGCATAGGATATAGCAAACTACCCTGTCTAACTAAAACTAACTAAGAGCGAGACTGTAACACCCCTGGTGTTACTATAACTAATATTTGAGCATGGCATCATAAGCATTGACATTGCATATGTTTGATACACCTAGAGTGCATTCACTAGGTAAAAATTTCAAACCAGTGTATTGTTTTTGGTTGTTTTGCAAATAGGACCCTGGACAGGGAACCTAACCCTAAATAAGGCTCAAAGGGGGTAAAACTTAACCCAAGATGACAAAACCCAAAGGCTTTGGGGAAGAGTTATAAAATATCCCCAAAAGCAGAGTTAAATCACATTCATACCCTTGGGATACCAGAAACCCTAATTGGAACCCTGGAAAACCCTAAAACCAAACCCTAGGGACCTATGTGCAAAATTAGTCCACTTTTGGACTAAAGTGCAAAAACCAAGTCAAATAAGTGTCTTAAGTTATTTGGGTCACTTATATGTGAATTTGTAAGCCAAACCCTGAGTTTTGGACTTATTTGCAAAAGAGCCACATTTGAACTCTTTTGAATAAGTCTGAATTTCAGTGTATTGTGCTCCTCTTTGTGACCTTGTAACTTCTAAACAAAAGAGATTTTGCCCTAGGTCACCACATCAAAGTTGTAGTCTAATTATAGAAGAACAACTTTGCTTAAGGTTGTAAGTTCACTTGTTGAGAAGAATCCAGAGATAATTAAGCCTAAAGATTGGTGGTCAGGCTGATTCAGTCTGAAATTCAGACATTCAGAGTAGTAGAGCCAACTTTGAGTATGAATTCCACCTTGATTTAGTGCTCGAATGGGTTCAAGTCCTATAGCCGAATTGTTGCTGGTTTATAGTACTAAAATTTTGCTACAGAGCTTGAGTGGAGTTGCCATTGGAAATTGAGAGTAAATCCTGCTCCAACTTGCTCTGTCAGGCATCAAAAACTGAATCTCTGATGGTACAGTGCCCTCAACGGATCAGAACAAGCGCAGCAGAAGAATCCCACCACCGGTGATCTCCCTCGCCGTGATTCGTGTCGCCGGCATCACGATTCGCGTGCGGGGTGGATTGATAACATCGCGGGGTAAGGATCCTCGCCGACGGTGAGCTAGAGGTCACTCCGGTGACTCACCGTGGCTCCCCTTCTGCTTTGCGGCTGAAACCGATAAGCTCGCCGGTAACCGCCGCCTCCCGGTCGTGCGCCGCATGGCCTAGCCTTTCTACAGCACCACCGTGACACCTTAAGGCTGTCCCATCGTCGCCGGGGAGTCTGCCACGCCGCGGGACATGAATTCACCGCGCCCGCCTTCTTCTTCATTTCCGGCCGCCGCGCGTCCTCCCCGAATTCACTGGCCACCGCTTCCCCTCGCTATAAATTGAGTGTCCCCGCCACTCCGTAGGACAATTACGCATCAGTTGCACCAAACCTTGCACCGGATTATCCACCAGTGACTGAGAATTGCTCATTTCCCCCAATCACGGTTTCCGCCACCGTAGAACTCAACCCCACTGCGGTCAGCCCAACTCAGGTCAGCTCTTCCCCTCTGCTCCCTTGGCTAAGCATTCTTATGCGCCTGTGATGCTCACCGACCCACCCAATTGAATTGGACCGCCACCAATCGTCGGGAACGCGACGATCCAGCCGCCATGTTCTCGGTCACCGTGGCCAGAGAGTTTTAGTGCGCGATTGGTGAAATTAAGTTAGGGGAAACATCGATTAAGGTATGAATTAGGTGTTAGTCGTCGAAGAGCGCCAGTAATAGCCCCAATCGGCCGGCGTAAGTGCTCGCTGGAGCTCAACCGTGCTTGAACGCCGTTGGGGACCTCCCAGTGCGAGGAAACAGAAGTTGGGGGACCCCTGTGTAAAGTGTCAGCGACTGTTTTGAATAGTGTTCGGACTTTCTCGGGTTATTCAAAACTCTGGGGGACGTCTACGCAAACCTGCCCCGCGGGCGCGGGAGCGCGCGCTTTTCCCCTCTGACTGGGCCGCTTGGGCCGAAACCAACCCAAAACTATTCACTGGTTTTTCTTTTTCTTTTATTCCAGAGCCAAAACAATTATAGAAAATGGTAGAAAAATGGTAAAACTGTGAAACCAATTTTTCTAGACTCCTTATTTTCCCTAGTATTTAATAAAAATAGTTTCATGATTTTTACTTTAAACAGGAAATTTTAGGGCATTTAAAATAGCTTAAAGAAGTAGTTCTGGATTTTTTTAAAAAATAAATGGTAATCCCAAAAATGTTCAAAATTTTTATATGAACTCCCCACATTATTTAGAAGCCTTGGGTAGAGTTTGAATTGATTTGGACCATGTTTGATAACTAGAACCCCAAAACCCCCCCTGCCCTTTGAACTCCTTTACTGACTCTGGAAACCCTAAGTTCTCGGAGTTCCGTGAAGGAAAGTTGTATTCAAGACTTAGATAATAAATCTTTATTGTCTTCGCACTCTCATGAGCATTACATGGCATTCATTCTTATATATGTATATATATGGTTATGTTAGAACACGAAGAAGAAGTGGAAGTCACTGAAGAGAAGACACCACCACCCTCGGATTCTCAGGCAGGCAACTGCTTCTACTTTGATATTTGTGGATCCGAGCCAGACTCACCTGTGAACGAAGGCAAGCCCCGGTGCATGCAACCCCTTCCTTGTGTTTTTAAATACTTTTCGCACACTTTAAGTCTAGTGAAATGTGCATTAGGTTATCGGAGTTGCTTGAAACCCTTTGATGCATTGCCTTCTTTGATATCCATACCTGTTGGGGACTTGTTCTCAAATGCTATGAATCAAGAACAAGGCAACACGATGATGTTAAACATTAAATACCCTTCGTCCGCTGAAGCATTATCTCCTCAAGGGTTTAATGAACTTCGGACGAAGGGTGTGAACATAATATTACGAAGGTGGCAAAAATAACATAAAACGATGTAAAATGTAAAACATTAAAGATAGATATGTTGGAGATAAATGATATCATTCATACATTTACTTTTAATATAATGATTAAGGTATGATTATACCTTCGCCTTGACAAGCAATAATTCCCGAATGATGCTTTCGCAATTACAGGAATGCGTGAACAGTAAAGGAATACTGTTCACTATTTATAGGCATAAGACACAGCCTGTGAACAATTACAATCATACCCCTCATAAAAGTTTACAACATCGACTCAAACTCTTATGGACTAAAAGGTCATTCTATCTTTAAGTCGGTTTGTAATTTCGAAGCTTCATGGTCAGCACCCTTCGGCATTACGTACAGACGACTTCAACCGAAGCTGTTTCCTCCTACAGGAACTTCGGCGACGAAGCATGGTCCCAACAGTAGCCCCTTCGCGGTGCTAGATCGTTTTTCGTAACGAGCTTGATCCGTGACAAAAGTCTCTCAGGCTTCAGGAAGCCGAAGGTCCGAAAAAAACACCTTCCCTTAGCTCGTTGTCGAGAAACGATACAGCTTTCGAGCGCGTAGCAGTTCCACCATGCGAGTTCACTATTCTTGTTTTTGCGGTCCACCGTTCAGCGGGTGCGAGTAACCGTTTGCCTGGTGTAAAAATTCCGGACGGTTCACCTTCCTTCCTGCAACACTATATAAACAGACTGGTAGGTGTAAAGTTACCACAACATTCATTGCTATTACACTGTTGTGCTGCCAACATTTTTAACCATAGCCGAAGCTTGACTCTCGGATTCAGACGAAGCTCCAATTCGGTGTCTGCTTCGTCAGAAGAGAAGCTTCGTCAGAAGAAGGGGTTATTTAATTCCCGAGAAATCTTTCAAGAAATTTAAAATTGAAATGGCCAGGTTGCGCTCTACTGCTAGAGTTGAGCGTGAGGGAGGCGAAGTCCAAGGTGCAGAGACTGTCCCTATCTCCGAAGCAATACAACGATCTGGATTGGTGACCTTGGAAAGAATGCCTACTACCGAAACAGGACAAGCTGCTGCCGAAACAGAACAAACTCCTGCCGAAGCAGAACGAGGAGATATTGAGGAAGCTGGTTCTGACGATGATTACCATATCGCGGTACCGAGCAAGCCTAGTCATTTGGACTTCGGGAAGTCGACTATTTCCAAGGCGGATTTCTCCAAGATGGTGAAGGCGGGCTATTTCAGAGAAGATGAGAAGAAGCTACTTCGGTTCGGGGGAGAGGAGACTATCCCGAAGCCAGAAAAGGATGAAATAGTTATTTTCAAGAGTTTTTTGAAGGCTGGGTTAAGATTTCCCTTGAATAGGATGATTTCTGATGTGCTGCAAAGGTTTGGGATCTATTTTCACCAGTTGACCCCCAATGCCATCGTCAGGCTTAGCGTTTATATCTGGGCTCTCCGAAGCCAGGCGGTGGAGCCGTTTGCCGACAGCTTCTGTCGAGTACACGAGCTGCATTACCAGACTAAGGCCAGAAAGGATGGGTTGCACGAAAATTTCGGTTGTTACAATTTTGCCTATCGGAAGACCACAAAATTTCCTGTAATCAGCTACCGGAGCAAATGGCCGGCAGGCTGGAAGTCAGAATGGTTTTATGTCAAAGTTGACGAAGACAGAGAGAAGCTAGTACAGAGCCCTCTTGAACTGATCTTCGGAGAAACAAGACCCCGCTGCAAAATGACAACCGAAGGTCCAACTTGGGCCGCACTGGCCAAATTCAAAATTATTGCAGAACACATTGGCACTAGAGATCTAGTGCAGGAATTTCTGGCCTTCAGAGTATTTCCGACCATGAAGGAGTGGACCATGCCGAAGCTTAAAGGAGAAAAGAAAGAAGGGGAGCTTGTCCGACTACCCTATTATTATAAGTTTAAGAAATACTTTAAAACTCCCTGTCAAGAATGGCTTGATACAATTGAAGTAATGAGTAATGAAATCCTTGGAAATTACTCCAAAAAAGAGGACCAGCTGATGACAGCAGCCTTCGGCACTCGGCCGAAGCGAAGGCTGAACAGGGTGCTCGATGCCATAGGTTTTGAATATGCTGATTATGATCGCCTGGGCGGAGATGCTGGAGGCCCAAAGCGAAGAAGAATTTCCGGCGCTGCTGACGAAGAGGTCGCCAAGGTGACCAAAAAGAAAAGGGGAGATTCTGAAAAACTTATCCCTGAAGAATTAAATCCTGAGCCGAAGGTGGCCACTGGAGGAAAGAGGAAAACTGCATCTCCAGAACCAAAATCGTTGGTTCGAGAAGAAGATACTCCTGCAACGCCTTCTGCTGTTGAAGTAGAAGAGATTATGAAGGTAATGACTGAACCCTTGCCTGTGAAGCTAAGTCCGCTGGCGTTGGAACTGACGAAGTTTTTTCAGAAGGACAAGGCAGCTTCGGCAGAAGAAGGTCCTGCACTGCCGAAAAAAACGAAGAATTATTCAAATAGCAGATGTAATTCATGGGACACCGCTGCCGACACCGGCATCAAGAATTGTTATTGACCAGACTGCCGAAGATAAGGGCGCCACAGCCGAAACCACCACCAGAGCGGAGACCCCCGAAGCTGAAACTGGCGCAGCCAAAGCTGCCGGAGTTGAAACTGAAGTCACAGAAGATCTGAACCTGGACAAGACACTTGAAGTTATTGATAACATACTCTTGAAAATGACTGAGGAAGAATCTGCTGTTGCCGCGGCGAGCACCGGTACTGAAAAGGGGAAAAACAAGCTGAAGACATTTTGGAGGGTGAAGATTTTGAATTTCAAGATCTACATGGGCAAGAGCTGACAGACGCTGAAAAAGCGGAGCTTAGAAGATGTGCCATAGCCTGCGGATATAAGCCAGGGGCTACACTATTTGGTGGGGTTAATGAAGGAAAACTGAGGTGCCTTCGAAACCGCAGCGAAGCTAAAATTGTTAGAACTCTCTGCAAAAACATTGGCTTGCCGAAGCTGGAAGTGGACCTCTGCCGCTACCAACGGCACCATATCGTCGGAAGTTTGCTTTATGCTAACTTCAAGGTAACAAATATTCTTGTTATTTTATTATTATTATTTTTAGGTTATTTTCTAACGAAGATCGTTTCGACAGAGCATACTGTTAAGTAAAGTTCTAAAAATGCAACAAGATCTCGAAGAAGAGAAGAACAAAGTCGTCATTCAAAGTTTGGCTGAAAAGGTTGAAAACTACGAAGCTGATTTGAAGAAGAAGGATTTCACCATCAAAGATCTTGAAATGATGGTCAAAGAGCACGAAGGTGCATTAGAAAAGAAAGATTTTGTTATTCAGACCATGGAGGGTTCTTTGGCTGAAGTCCAAACTGAGAATGACAACCTGAAGAATGAACTGCTCCAACAGTCAGAAAAATTTGAGCAAGAAAAGAAATATCTCGAAGCAAGGCTGAAAACTGAGATGGATAAAAATTCGATTTTGCAGAAATCCTTTAAAGAACTTCAAGAGAAATGCCTTAGCTTCGGCAGCCGATGCGTGCAACGGCTGAAGGATGTGTTCCATTCTGTCGGAGCTAGCTCTGCAAAATTTACACCTTCAGCTGATAATCTGCCCAGCACATTAGAATATATTGAAGGCGAGGTTGATGCCCTTGACGAAGTTTTTGGTGGGCACACCGACTTCTACGCCCTGGTAGCTTCTCGGGGCACAGCCACCGCTTTTCTGAAGGCTGGCTGCACGCATGGAAATATTGTGAACAGACCAAACTTCAGCTTGTCAGCATCAGATCTGATAAATATCCCAAGCCTAGCCCGAAGCATCGGGAATAGATTCATGACCCAGATCTGGGTAAGTGGCGGGCGAAAGATGGCGGGTGACGAAGCTCGAAGTCATCTTAAGCCGGTAAGAAACTTATTTTTGTTACGTTTACCTTCTCCTCGAAATTTGCACCTTTCTTATTTTGCTGTTTGATGTACGTAGGATGACGAAGCTGAAGTTTGACAAAGTTGAAGTTTGACGAAGCCTAGCCTGAAGCCTGACAATTGTTTACAATGTACTATCCTGCAAAAATTCTGGAGAAACTTTTGTAATATAGTTATAGAGCAACTTATGTAAATTTGTACATACCTTGTTATATATTTTGTTTCTGCTGTCTACGTACAATCTGCTTTGCTGTGGATGAAACTTCTCTTTTGAGCCGAAAGCGAAAAAACACCTTCCCTTCTTTTCGTACACAACGAAGCATAAAAATTTTCCTTCGAGCTTTTCCTCATCGCCGAAGCATCTGTGTTTTTATGCGGTATAATGATGATTCTTTGTATGTCTAAATGCATGTTTATGAATGCAAATGACATGATGAGATGCATTGTGCAAATGAATATCGAAATACATAATCATAGTCCTTCAGCGTTGACTTTTCGCTGTAAGCCTCCCTTAGGAGCTTCTTCGCCTTTACTTTCAGCGGAATCAGCGTTGACTTTTCGCTGTAAGCCTCCCTTAGGAGCTTCTTCGCCTTTTACTTTCGGCGGAATCAGCGTTTATTTTTCGCTGTAAGCCTCCCTTAGGAGCTTCTTCGCCTTTTACTTTCGGCGGAATCAGCGTTTATTTTTCGCTGTAAGCTCCGCATTCCCTTAGGAACGACTTTTGAGCTTCTCCCTGTTTGCTTTTCTTTTCCTTTTGTATTTACATTTACATTTTTTGGGGGATATCACTTTCATAAAATTGAAATAAGGAAAATTACATGTTGTGGCCCCATTAAAAACCTTTCTCCCCCTTTGGAAAGGAAAAGGGTGCCACGAAAAAGAATAAAAAATTACATCAAGCTAAATATAATATCGTCGAAGCTCATCCGCATTCCATGATCTGGGAATGTCGTTGCCGTCCATATCCTTCAATCTATAGGAACCGGGTCTTGACGAAGATACTACCAAAAAGGGGCCTTCCCACTTTAGATGTAATTTGCCTGCTGTCTCAGGATTGGCTACTCTTCGCAGTACCAAGTGTCCTGGTTCAATGTTCTTCAACTTGACTTTTCTGTCACGCCATTTTATTGTTTCAGCTTGATATTTATTGATGTTTTCCACAGCTTGAAGTCTGATCCCTTCAATAGCATCTTTTTCTACAGAACAATCAGCTTCGTCTTTGCCTTCTACCGAAGCTACTGTCCTTATTGATCCTGCTTTAGCCTCTTCTGGGGTTATTGCTTCATCACCGAACAATAGTTTAAAGGGCGTAAAACCTGTTGACCTTGACATGGTTGTATTATGGCTCCATACCACTTTGATTAGCTCGTCAGGCCATTTTCCCCTAGGCTGGTTGAAGATTGACTTCATTATTCCTGTCATTATGATCCCATTAGCTCTTTCGACAAGTCCATTTGACTCTGGGTGTCGAACTGATGCAAAATGGATCTTCGTGCCAATTCGATCACAAAATTCTCTGAAGGCTTCAGAATCAAACTGTGTCCCATTGTCCACAGTAATGGCCTTCGGCACTCCGAAGCGACAAACAATGTTCTGCCAGAAAAACTTTTGAATAGTAAATGAAGTTATTGTGGCTAAGGGCTTTGCCTCAATCCATTTGGAAAAATACTCCACTCCACTACCACCTATCTTAAATTCCCCTGTGCTGGTGGTAATGGGCCTAGCAAATCAAGGCCCCACCTCTGCAATGGCCAAGTGGGTTGTATTAATTGAGTTAAAGACGAAGGTTGTTTTTGATCTCTTGCACATTTCTAATAACCTTCGCACTTTTGGACTATATCCGCTGCATCCGAAGCTACCTTTGGCCAATAAAATACTTGGCGAAAAACTTTCCCAAGCAAGGGCCTAGACCCAATGTGAGATCCACACAGGCCTGCATGTATTTCCTTCATTAATTATATACCTTCGGATCTGGATAAACACTTGAGCAATGGGGAACAGACCCCACGCTTGTATAACTCCCCTTCTATTATGACATATGGTCGAGCTCTTGCCTCTATTCTCCTGTTATAAGCTTCGTCGTCTGAAAGAAAATTACCCTGAAGGAAAGAAACAATCTCAGTTCTCCAATCCTCACTATAAACAGGGGATATATTAAGGATTGCTCTTTCAAGAAGCTCGACCGAAGGTGCTTTTATTGTTTCGAAAAATACTTCCGAAGGTATGGGAAGCCCCTAGGCTGCTGACTTGGCCAATAGATCAGCGTATTCATTTTCTCCACGAGGAATATTTTTGACGGAGAAACCTTCGAAGGAAGCCTCAATCCTTCGGACTGTATCTAGATACTTTTCAAGCTTCGGGTCTCTTGCTTTATAGCTCTTGTCAACATGACCAGAAATAACTTGAGAGTCAGTTTTAAGAATGGCCCTTCTGATTCCCATTGCCTTCAACTTCCGAAGACCCAAGAGCAGAGCTTCATACTCTGTGATATTATTTGTGCAACTAAAATCAAGTCGTGCCGCATAACAAGTTTTAACTTTGGAAGGTGAAACCAACACAGCAGCCGCTCCTGCTCCGAAGGTTCCCCAAGACCCATCGCAAAACACTGTCCATGCTTCGGCATCTTTATTTGTTTCTTCCTCCTGAGCCCCTGGCGTCCAGTCAGCAATGAAGTCTGCTAACGCCTGGGATTGAATCGAGGACCTATGAACATAATCAATACAAAATTCATTGAGCTCTGCAGCCCATTTTCCAATCCTTCCAGTAGCTTCTCGGTTTCTCATAATATCCTTCAGAGGTTGTGAAGAAGGAACAATTATGTTGTAAGCTTGAAAATAATGCCGAAGCTTCCTGGAGGCCATCAAAACAGCATACAGTACCTTCTCCAATTCTGTATAATTTTTCTTTAATAAACTAAGAACCTCGGATACGAAATATATCGGGGCCTGCTTCTTAACTTGGCCTTCAAGCTTCTCCTGGACAAGTGCCGCACTTACGCTGAGTGCGAAACTGCCACATATAATAACAAAGGAGCCCCTGGCGTTGGTGGAGTTAATGTTGTTAGATCTATCAAATATTGCTTCAGCTCTTCGAAGGCTTTCTACTGAATTGGTCCCCATTGAAAGACTTCGGCTGACTTCAACACTTCGAAGAATGGTAAGTTTCTCTCTGCCGATCTGGATATGAATCTGTTGAGAGATGCCAGCCTTCCTGTCAATCTTTGAGCCCCCTTTTTTGTGCTTGGTGGTTCCATTCGAAGTATAGCTTCGATTTTACTTGGATTAGCCTCAATTCCCTTTGTTGAAACTAGGCAACCAAGAAATTTCCCCTTTTTTACTCCGAAGACACATTTTTCTGGATTCAGCTTTAAACCAGCCTGTCTAAAATTAGCGAAGGTCTCCTGTAAATCAGCAATGTGGTTATCTTGCTTCGTGCTTTTTACAATAATGTCATCAACATAAGTTAGTACATTCCTGCCTATCTGAGAATGGAGAACCTTCGCTGTCATTCTGCTGAAGCTTCCTCCAGCATTTTTAAGCCCCTCAGGCATCCGAAGGTAGCAATATGTCCCGCTAGGGGTTATGAAGCTGGTTTTCGGTTCATCCTCCATCTTCATCCAGATTTGATGATAGCCTGAATAGCAATCCAGCAAACTCATAAGCTCTGATGAAGCTGCTGCATCGACTAAGGAATCTATCCTTGGCAATGGAAACTCGTCCTTCGGACAAGCCTTATTGAGGTCAGTAAAATCAATACACATTCTCCATTTACCATTGGCCTTCTTCACCATAACAGTGTTAGCCAACCATTCTGGGTATTTCACCTCTCTAATAACTCCAGCACTGAGGAGTCTTTTCACTTCATTCCGAGCACCTTCGGCCTTGTCATCAGACATCTTCCGAAGCCTCTGCTTTCTGGGTTTGAAGGATGGATCGACATTGAGCGAATGCTCAATAACATCCCTGTTAACTCCACAAAGATCATTAGCTGACCAGGCAAAAACATCTTTATTGTTGAACAGAAACCTTATCAAGGTTTTTTCCTGCTCTTCAGACAATTGAGATCCCAATAGCACCTTCTAATATGCTAAATCCTCCCATAAGAGCATGGGCTTCGGCTGGTCAGCTGAAGTAGCTTTTTCCCTTCTGAACTTGTATTGCTCATAGGCCTCAGCTCCATCTATGTTATGGATTGCTCTTGAATCTGTCCAATTTCCTTTGGCCCTTCTGGAGGCTTCCTGACTTCCATGAATAGCAATAGGCCCTTGGTCCGAAGGTATCTTCATGCAGAGGTAAGCTGGGTGAAGAATTGCTTCGAAGGCATTGAGAGTACCGCGACCAATGATAGCATTGTAGGGATACTCCATGTCAACAATATCAAACACAATTTGCTCAGTCCTTGTGTTGTTAACAAATCCGAAGGTTACTGGCATGGTGATCTTCCCAAGTGCTACAATTTGCCGTCCTCCGAAGCCACAAAGAGGGTGTGTAGCATCATGGATCTTGTCTTCGGGCTCTTGCATTTGTCTGAAAGCTTTAGCAAATATGATATCAGCTGCGCTGCATGTGTCAACCAAGACATTATGGACCAGAAATCCTTTGATCACACAAGAGATAACCATAGCATCATTGTGTGGGTAATCCTTGAGTTGAAGATCCTCTTGGGAGAAGGTAATTGGAATGTGAGACCATCTTGACTTGATGAAGGGTCCTTGCACCCCAACATGCTGTACCCTTCTCTGTGCTTCTTTCTTCTGCTTTTTGTTGGCTGGCTCTAAGCATGAACCACCTGTTATCGGGAGCACCAGCTTCGGGGCCGAAGCAGCTCCAGCTTGATCGTTGAACGAAGCCATCAGCTCAAAAAAGTGGAAGTGTGTTGACCGGAGGTGGGCGCCAATGTTGGGGACTTGTTCTCAAATGCTATGAATCAAGAACAAGGCAACACGATGATGTCAAACATTAAATACCCTTCGTCCGCTGAAGCATTATCTCCTCAAGGGTTTAATGAACTTCGGACGAAGGGTGTGAACATAATATTACGAAGGTGGCAAAAATAACATAAAACGATGTAAAATGTAAAACATTAAAGATAGATATGTTGGAGATAAATGATATCATTCATACATTTACTTTTAATACAATGATTAAGGTATGATTATACCTTCGCCTTGACAAGCAATAATTCCCGAATGATGCTTTCGCAATTACAGGAATGCGTGAATAGTAAAGGAATACTGTTCACTATTTATAGGCACAAGACACAGCCTGTGAACAATTACAATCATACCCCTCATAAAAGTTTACAACATCGACTCAAACTCTTATGGACTAAAAGGTCATTCTATCTTTAAGTCGGTTTGTAATTCCGAAGCTTCATGGTCAGCACCCTTCGGCATTACGTACAGACGACTTCAACCGAAGCTGTTTCCTCCTACAGGACCTTCGGCGACGAAGCATGGTCCCAACAATACCTTTATAGATACTTCTGATGAAGTATCAAAAATATGATTTACAAAAAATGCTTAGCCCTGCTTAGATCTTGTGGATAGAGGTTGTCCTTAGCCTAGCTCGAGAAAGGATGACTTCTGCCCGCAAGAATATTTTCTTTTGGAGCAATGGTGGGATCTTACTGCAAAGTTCCCTGTGATGCTCTTTTCATCCTAAGGAACAGAAACAATCCTAAAGATGGAAGTACTTAAATCGAGACTTGGGTTAGGAACAGGTGATTTTCTACCCAGGTTGATTAAGGATTGAATGCGTATGTAGGCATGCTGATCGAGGACCCTTTAACTGGTCACATGCCTCGTCATGGGTAAGCCTTGCCTCGGGCAGACTAAGGCCAGAATAAGATAACACAAAATGGGCGTGGAGCGGTGGCGAGAGTAGCGTGTACCCACCGTGGCAAGAGGCTGGACGGTGGTGTATCTGTGCTCTCGGTTTGCGTGAACCTGATCTGGTCTTAAGAACCCCGGTGGCGGGTTGACATATGCAAGGGTTAAGTGCTACATATGTCGTGTGATTGGAGATCCTCAGCTGAGTATAATCGATTCAGATCGCCGTACCTTCGCGGTTATGAAGACTTGGTCACTTCCCTACAACCTATGTCAGGATGTGAACAATATGGATAAAAATGATGTTGTATTGATGAGATGATGAAATTAGACTAGAGGCAAACAGAGTCTATTAATACTTAATTCGGCATTAAAATGTTGAAAGTAAGGACTCACTTTAGTAAGCTATTTCTGCAAAAGTATCTAAGTTGATTTTTGCTAAAGCCTCTCCTTGATTCCTATTTATCCAGCATACCCTTGAGAGTCTTTTCCTTAGTCGGGTAAGACTTGCTGAGTAATTCCATACTCAGGGTTTATCCCTCCGTTGTTTTTAGGTGAGGAAGCGACAAACCTTTGTTGCTTTTGCTCCAAGGTGGTTCCTAATGAAGATAAGCAAGAGTGAAGTGCGGGAGGAAAGGATCCTCCATTAGGACTTTTTGTGTGATAACTGTCGGGAGGAGTTTTTTCCTCCCTTGGTATGTGTAATAATATTATTCTGCACTCGTTATATAGTTCTGGTCTGTAATAAACAACTTGATCTTACTTTTTAATAAATGTAAGTTTATGTAATCGCTTCCGCATATCTATATCTCCGATGTTCTGTAATGTCTGCAAGATGGGTGAAACGTTCCTGGTAAGGTAAGAAGAAGATACCGAACTTGTCGAGTAATCCAGGAACATCTACAGGGTTGTCTGATGTCTGTTGGACAAAGACAACTATAGGTGGGCCTAGTTACTTGGGAGGTTCTGTCACAGCTGGTATCAGAGCGTAGCCCTTCTTGACAGATATTATGTAGCATCTTCAAAAAAGACTTATCTAGAAGATTTCTTCTCTTCTTACCTAAGCATCTCTGAAGAGTGTATTTCAAAGACCAGATAGGAAGAGTGCGATGTATAGAAGGTTGAATCAACTAAGGTTGATTCTGTAATTATTCATGCATCATGCTAAGAATTATACTAATAAATTTTCCCCCTTAGAAAATGCCGCCGCATACAAGGAAAACGGCGCGAAAGCATACTGGGCCTATTGGTGTACCCCGACACCAACTTGCCCCACGGGAGGAAGACAGCAGTAGCGGGAGTAACGACCCAATTGGAGATCTCGAAGTTCGCGTGAATCAACTTCAAGCAGAGTTACAACGCAGGACCAATTTATGGGTTGCGGATGGAGACCGAATAAACGAATTAAGAAGTTACATCCGCACCCTGCAAGATCAACTTGCTGACCGAGATTTGGCGCTTGATTGGGCAGTGCAGTCTCGTTCGGTAGCTTGGGCTAAGGAAGCGAAGTCTCGAGCACGAGTCAACGAACTTAGCGCTGCTATTGACAACTTGCAGGTATATTGCAATACTTTGCATGACGAAGTTCATGTATTGTATTCGCAATTACACCCACATGTCCCTGCGGATCCCGTCAGGTCAGAAGCCGGACCCTCGCATAATGCGGGAGAAGCGCTTGGTGGCGAGTTAGACCTTTTAGGCCCCCTCCTTCTATGAGGCTGGTCGACGTATGGTCTCCCACACCTGACGATGAAGCTGCCAAGAGCAATCAGAAGCAGGAGTAATAGTGTAATTGTAGAAATAGAAGTAGTATGTTGTATAATAGGTTGAACTATTGTGTAATGGGTAATGTGTCCTGTTATGTAACATCGAGTCTGTATCATTACTTTTGATAGTAATGTAAAATGGAAGGTTTCTTTGGCATTTTATATTTATTTCAAATGTTCTTTGCCTCAGATGCCTACCAGGACTCGAGGACAGGATGCAGCAGGAACTTCTGGGGGAAGGGATGTCACCCTAAATCCACCTCCGGTTCCTCCCACATTGGCCGAGGCGATTGCCGCCTTGGTAAACGCGACTGCGGACAATACCCGCTTTCTTAGAGAAATGGCGGGCCAGCAGCTCCAGCAGCAGGGTGGAAGGGGTTATCAGCAAGGCCCCCGTGAAACCACCTATCTGGATTTCTCTGAAACCCGTCCACCACTATTTGTTAAGGCTGAGGACCCGTTGGAAGCTGATGAGTGGATACGGGTTATTGAACAAAAGTTTGGTCTTCTCCGCTGTTTAGAGACGCAGAAGCCGTTATTCGCAGCACAACAACTACGTGGCCCTGCTAGTACCTGGTGGGGGAATTTTGTGGCTATTCAACCTGCCAACCATCAAGTCACCTGGGAAGAGTTTAAAGTGGCCTTCCGCGAGCACTACATACCCGAAGGTGTTTTGCATATGAAGCAGGAAGAGTTCATGAAGCTGAAACAAGGAGGAGATACAGTCAATCAGTATCTCAACAAGTTTAATCACCTGTCACAATACGCAATCGACCAGGTGAACACTGATTTAAAGAAAAAGAACTGCTTTATGAGGGGTCTGAATGATCGATTGCAGAGAAAAATGGCCACATGCATAGATCTCACGTATGGAAAGGCTGTCAGCACAGCCTTATCTGTTGAAGCAAAATACGCAGGTTCCGGGAAGAACAAGGGATTCAGTGGTGAGAATCCTAATCAGGGGCCAAGCGAAGAGGCAACGGTTTGTGATCCGGCCTTCTAGCCAAAATCGCACTTTTTCTCGTCCACCCTCATTCCCTTTCAAGCAGCCAATCATTATCCGTCCCAACAATACCCCCACTACCCCAAATCAGCCGGGTGCCCCGGGCACTCGATTCCCTGCTTTGCCCAGCTCTTCAACCGGGTGTTTCAATTGCGGCAAGTCAGGACATTTCATCAAGGATTGCCCATATCCCAAGCAGAATCAATCAAATGCTCAGCAAGGGTCTGGGAAATCAGCTCAGTCAAAGGGAAATACTGTGGGGAAGAATACAAAGAAGACGGGGCGGGTATACTATACTCAAGTGGCCACTACACCGGAAGGTGAACCGGTGATGATGGGTACATTTCTCGTGGCCAGTCACCCTACAATTATTCTTTTTGATTCTGGTGCTTCGCATACGTTCATTAGCAAGAAATTTGTGGAGCAACATCACATTGCATGCCATGAATCAAAAGAGGGATTTAAAATTCATTCACCTGGGGGACACATTTTTACTAGAGAAGTGGCCTATCAAGTGCCAGTAACAATGGCCGGACGGAACTTTCCTGCTAACATGATTGTTCTGAGAGGCCAGGATATAGATGTAATTTTGGGTTTGAATTGGTTAACTCAACATAAGGCAATTCTCAACACTGAACTGAGAACCGTCAGGTTGAGCTATAATCAAGAAGAGATTCTTTTGTCCATCCCCGTAACCAATCCAGCCAAAGCTTCTGGTAGAATCTATGAAGCCATTGTACCGGAGATCAAGGATATTCCGGTAGTATGTGAGTTTCCAGATGTATTTCCGGAAGATTTGCCTGGACTACCACCTGAGAGAGATGTAGAATTTGTAATTGAGTTAAAGCCCGGTACGGCTCCCATTTCTCGAAGATCGTACCGTATGCCCCCTAATGAGTTGGCAGAATTGAAGATTCAATTACAAAGATCTACTGAATAAAGGGTTCATCCGGCCAAGCTCGTCTCCATGGGGTTGCCCCGCCATTTTTGTTAAAAAGAAGGATCAAACCTTACGTATGTGCGTGGATTATCGACCCCTAAATGAGGTCACCAACAAGAACAAGTACCCTCTTCCAAGGATCGACATCTTATTTGATCAACTAACTGGGGCGAGGGTATTTTCCAAAATTGATCTCAGGTCGGGCTATCACCAAATCCGTATTCGGCCCGAGGATATACCAAAGACCGCGTTTACTACGCGGTACGGATTGTTTGAATATCTGGTAATGTCTTTCGGGTTAACCAATGCTCCTGCTCATTTCACTTACTTGATGAACTCGGTGTTCATGCCCGAGTTGGACAAGTTCGTGGTAGTCTTCATCGACGATATCTTGATATACTCTAAAAATGAAGAGGAGCATGCTCAACATCTACGGATTGTATTGACGCGCCTGAGGGAACATCAGCTGTATGCCAAGTTCAGCAAGTGCGCGTTTTGGCTGGAGGAAATTCAATTTTTGGGGCACGTGTTATCTGCCAAGGGGATTGCGGTAGATCCTAGCAAAGTCAAAGATATTCTGGAGTGGAAACCCCCAACCACTGTTCACCAAGTCCAGAGTTTTCTTGGACTAGCTGGATATTATCGCAGATTCATACCAGATTTTTCTAAGCTTGTGAAGCCAATCACAAGTTTATTGAAGAGTGACATTAAATTCAATTGGTCTTCTAAGTGTAATGAAGCCTTTGAGCAATTGAAGACATTATTAACCACTGCTCCGGTATTGGCTCAACCGGACATCACTAAGCCTTTTGATGTATATTGTGATGCGTCTGGCAGTGGACTCGGCTGTGTATTAATGCAAGAGGGCCGAGTAATTGCATATGCTTTAAGACAGTTGCGCCGACATGAGGAGCATTACCCAACTCATGATCTGCAGCTAGCTACTGTGGTTCATGCCATGAAAATTTGGCGTCATTATCTGCTGGGAAATGTCTGTCATATTTATACAGATCATAAAAGTTTGAAGTACATCTTCACCCAGTCAGAATTAAATATGAGGCAAAGACGATGGCTTGAGCTTATTAAGGACTATGAACTGGAGATCCATTATCACCTAGGCAAAGCCAATGTTGTGGCAGATGCACTGAGCCGTAAGGCTTCCTGCCACTGTCTTATGGTGAAGACCTCTGACAACACTTTATGTCAAGAGATGGAAAAGTTAAACCTGGGGATGATCCAACAAGGGACTCTGAATCAGCTAAAGCTTGAGTCAATCATTTTGCAAATTAAGGATAATTAATGCTCAAAAGGATAATTTGGGCATGAAGCACATACGGGAGAAAATAAGGGCTGGAACAGCCAAATGTTTCAAGGAAGACGATCAAGGTGTGATATGGTTTAAAAACCGCATAGTAGTGCCAAAGAATGAAGAACTCCGCTAGCAAATTCTTGATGAAGCACATCTTAGTCGCTATTCTATTCATCCCGGAAGCACTAAGATGTACCAAGACTTGAAGCAACATTACTGGTGGACAAAGATGAAGATCGAAATTGCATGCTATGTGGCTAAGTGTGACACTTGCAGACGTGTCAAGGCCATACACATGAAAACTGCTGGTCCATTACAATCTTTGCCAATCCCAACATGGAAATGGGAAGACATAAGTATGGACTTTATTGTGGGACTTGCCCAGGACGGCCAAAGGGTATGATTCTATTTGGGTTATCGTTGATCGACTCACAAAGATTGCCCACTTCTTACCCGTCAGGGCCAAATATACAGTGGCCACTTATGCAGCATTATACATTGCCCGTATTCTCAGTTTGCATGGTATTCCAAAAACTATAGTGTCGGATCGTGGACCTCAGTTCGTATCCAAATTTTGGGAAGAACTTCATAAATCCTTGGGTACCAAATTGCTCCACAGTTCGGCTTATCATCCTCAAACAAGTGGACAGACTGAGAGGGTCAATCAAATACTTGAGGATATGCTGCGGGCATGTGTTCTAGACTTCTCACAGAAATGGGATGAATGTTTGCCCTTAGCGGAGTTTTCATATAATAATAGCTATCAAGAAAGTATCAAGATGGCACCCTTCGAAGCGCTATATGGACGACGATGTCGTACTCCGCTAAATTGGTCTGAACCTGGAGAAAGGTACTTCTTTAGGCCTGATATGGTGAAGGAGGCCGAAGAAAAGGTTCAGAAAATTATTCATAATATGAAGAAAGCTCAGACTCGACAAAAGAGTTATGCAGACCGACGACGACAACCCTTATGCTTTCTGGTGGGCGATTATGTCTACTTGAAAGTTTCACCAATGAAGGGTGTATCGCGTTTCGGGGTTAAAGAAAAGCTTGCACCCTGGTACATTGGTCCATTCCCTATACTTGAGCAATGTGGACCAGTGGCATGCCGACTCTAGTTACCCGAAATATTGTCTGCTATTCATAATGTGTTCCATGTGTCACAATTAAAGAAGTGTCTTCGGGTTCCCGATCGAACCATTGAAGTGACAGATGTGGTCCTGGAACCAGATTTAACATACTCGGAACATCCTATTCGAGTTCTGGATCAAAAGGACAGGGTTACCCGGAGAAAAACTCTCAAGTTCTACAAGATACAATGGAACCAACATTCTGAGGAAGAGGCTACATGGGAAAATCAAGACTTTTTGAATATGAATTTTCCAGGCTTTCTAGCCTCATGTAATTTGTAAAGTGTATATAGTTATTGCAATAAAGGAGTGAACCCCCACACCATCCCTACCTTGTACCAGAAATAAGGGAATAAAAATGTGACACATTTCCTTTTCCATTACTCACCCTAGGACTTTAAATCTCGGGACGAGATTCTTTTATGGGGGGAAGGATGTAACACCCCTGGTGTTACTATAACTAAAATTTGAGCATGGCATCATAAGCATTGACATTGCATATGTTTGATACACCTAGAGTGCATTCACTAGGTAAAAATTTCAAACCAGTGTATTGTTTTTGGGTGTTTTGCAAATAGGACCCTGGACAGGGAACCTAACCCTAAATAAGGCTCAAAGGGGGGTAAAACTTAACCCAAGATGACAAAAACCCAAAGGCTTTGGGGAAGAGTTATAAAATATCCCCAAAAGCAGAGTTAAATCACATTCATACCCTTGGGATACCAGAAACCCTAATTGGAACCCTGGAAAACCCTAAAACCAAACCCTAGGGACCTATGTGCAAAATTAGTCCACTTTTGGACTAAAGTGCAAAAAACCAAGTCAAATAAGTGTCTTAAGTTATTTGGGTCACTTATATGTGAATTTGTAAGCCAAACCCTGAGTTTTGGACTTATTTGCAAAAGAGCCACATTTGAACTCTTTTGAATAAGTCTGAATTTCAGTGTATTGTGCTCCTCTTTGTGACCTTGTAACTTCTAAACAAAAGAGATTTTGCCCTAGGTCACCACATCAAAGTTGTAGTCTAATTATAGAAGAACAACTTTGCTTAAGGTTGTAAGTTCACTTGTTGAGAAGAATCCAGAGATAATTAAGCCTAAAGATTGGTGGTCAGGCTGATTCAGTCTGAAATTCAGACATTCAGAGTAGTAGAGCCAACTTTGAGTATGAATTCCACCTTGATTTAGTGCTCGAATGGGTTCAAGTCCTATAGCTGAATTGTTGCTGGTTTATAGTTCTACAATTTTGCTACAGAGCTTGAGTGGAGTTGCCATTGGAAATTGAGAGTAAATCCTGCTCCAACTTGCTCTGTCAGGCATCAAAAACTGAATCTCTGATGGTACAGTGCCCTCAACGGATCAGAACAAGCGCAGCAGAAGAATCCCACCGCCGGTGATCTCCCTCGCCGTGATTCGTGTCGCCGGCATCAAGATTCGCGTGCGGGGTGGATTGATAACATCGCGGGGTAAGGATCCTCGCTGACGGTGAGCTGGAGGTCACTCCGGTGACTCACCGTGGCTCCCCTTCTGCTTTGCGGCTGATACTGATAAGCTCGCCGGTAACCGCCGCCTCCCCGGCCGTGCGCCGCGTGGCCTAGCCGTTCTACAGCACCGCCGTGACACCTTAAGGCTGTCCCATCGTTGTCGGGGATTCTGCCACGCCGCGGGACACGAATTCACCACGCCCGCCTTCTTCTTCATTTCCGGCCGCCGCGCGTCCTCCCCGAATTCACTGGCCACCGCTTCCCCTCGCTATAAATTGAGTGTCCCCACCACTCCGTAGGATAATTACGCATCAGTTGCACCAAACCTTGCACCGGATTATCCACCAGTGACTGAGAATTGCTCATTTCCCCAATCATGGTTTCCGCCACCGTAGAACTCAACCCCGCTGCGGTCAGCCCAACTCAGGTCAGCTCTTCCCCTCTGCTCCCTTGGCTAAGCATTCTTATGCGCCTGTGATGCTCACCGACCCACCCAATTGAATTGGACCGCCACCAATCGTCGGGAACGCGACGATCCAGCCGCCATGTTCTCGGTCACCATGGCCAGAGAGTTTTAGTGCGCGATTGGTGAAATTAAGTTAGGGGAAACATCGATTAAGGTATGAATTAGGTGTTAGTCGTCGGAGAGCGCCAGTAATAGCCCCAATCGGCCGGCGTAAGTGCTCGCCGGAGCTCAGCCGTGCTTGAACGCCGTCGGGGACCTCCCAGTTCGAGGAAACAGAAGTTGGGGGACCCCTGTGTAAAGTGTCAGCGACTGTTTTGAATAGTGTTCGGACTTTCTCGGGTTATTCAAAACTCTGGGGGACCTCTGCGCAAACCTGCCCCGCGGGCGCGGGCGCGCGCGCTTTTCCCCTCTGACTGGGCCGCTTGGGCCGAAACCAACCCAGAACTATTCACTGGTTTTTTCTTTTTCTTTTATTCCAGAGCCAAAACAATTATAGAAAATGGTAGAAAAATGGTAAAATTGTGAAACCAATTTTCCTAGACTCCTTATTTTCCCTAGTATTTAATAAAAATAGTTTCATGATTTTTAGTTTAAACAGGAAATTTTAGGGCATTTAAAATAGCTTAAAGAAGTAGGTCTGGATTTTTTAAAAAAATAAATGGTAATCCTAAAAATGTTCAAAATTTTTATATGAACTCCCCACATTATTTAGAAGCCTTGGGTAGAGTTTGAATTGATTTGGACCATGTTTGATAACTAGAACCCCAAAACCCCCCCTGCCCTTTGAACTCCTTTACTGACTCCGGAAACCCTAAGTTCTCGGAGTTCCGTGAAGGAAAGTTGTATTCAAGACTTAGATAATAAATCTTTATTATCTTCGCACTCTCATGAGCATTACATGGCATTCATTCTTATATATGTATATATATGGTTATGTTAGAACACGAAGAAGAAGTGGAAGTCACTGAAGAGAAGACACCACCACCCTCGGATTCTCAGGCAGACAACTGCTTCTACTTTGATATTTGTGGATCCGAGCCAGACTCACCTGTTAACGAAGGCAAGCCCCGGTGCATGCAACCCCTTCCTTGTGTTTTTAAATACTTTTTCGCACACTTTAAGTCTAGTGAAATGTGCATTAGGTTATCGGAGTTGCTTGAAAACCCTTTGATGCATTGCCTTCTTTGATATCCATACCTTTATAGATACTTCTGATGAAGTATCAAAAATATGATTTACAAAAATGCTTAGCCCTGCTTAGATGTTGTGGATAGAGGTTGTCCTTAGCCTAGCTCGAGAAAGGATGACTTCTACCCGCAAGAATATTTTCTTTTGGAGCAATGGTGGGATCTTACTGCAAAGTTCCCTGTGATGCTCTTTTCATCCTAAGGAACAGAAACAATCCTAAAGATGGAAGTACTTAAATCGAGACTTGGGTTAGGAACAGGTGATGTTCTACCCAGGTTGATTAAGTATTGAATGCGTATGTAGGCGTGCTGATCGAGGACCCTTTAACTGGTCACATGCCTCGTCATGGGTAAGCCTTGCCTCGGGCAGACTAAGGCCAGAATAAGATAACACGAAATGGGCGTGGAGCGGTGGCGAGAGTAGCGTGTACCCACCGTGGCAAGAGGCTGGACGGTGGTGTATCTGTGCTCTCGGTTTGCGTGAACCTGATCTGGTCTTAAGAACCCCGGTGGCGGGTTGACATATGCAAGGGTTAAGTGCTACATATGTCGTGTGATTGGAGATCCTCAGCTGAGTATAATCGATTCAGATCACCGTACCTTCGCGGTTATGAAGACTTGGTCACTTCCCTACAACCTAAGTCAGGATGTGAACAATATGGATAAAAATGATGTTGTATTGATGAGATGATGAAATTAGACTAGAGGCAAACAGAGTCTATTAATACTTAATTCGGCGTTAAAATGTTGAAAGTAAGGACTCACTTTAGTAAGCTATTTCTGCAAAAGTATCTAAGTTGATTTTTGCTAAAGCCTCTCCTTGATTCCTATTTATCCAGCATACCCTTGAGAGTCTTTCCTTAGTCGGGTAAGACATGCTGAGTAATTCCATACTCAGGGTTTATGCCTCCATTGTTTTTAGGTGAGGAAGCGACAAACCTTTGTTGCTTTTGCTCCAAGGTGGTTCCTAATGAAGATAAGCAAGAGTGAAGTGCGGGAGGAAAGGATCCTCCATTAGGACTTTTTGTGGTAACTGTCGGGAGGAGTTTTTGCCTCCCTTGGTATGTGTAATAATATTATTCTGCACTCGTTATATAGTTCTGGTCTGTAATAAACAACTTGATCTTACTTTTTAATAAATGTAAGTTTATGTAATCGCTTCCGCATATCTATATCTCCGATGTTTTGTAATGTCTGCAAGACGGGTGAAATGTTCCTGGTAAGGAAAGAAGAAGATACCGAACTTGTCGAGTAATCCAGGAACATCTACAGGGTTGTCTGATGTCTGTTGGACAAAGACAACTATAGGTGGGCCTAGTTACTTGGGAGGTTCCGTCACAGAGACTGACGCTAAGACTATAGCTTCTATATATATATATTCGTATTAATTACAAGATCCGACTCTAACGACCTATGGTTCTAAATTTATCTTGGTCTTGCAGTCGGGGTTGCCATAAGAACTCGTGTCCACGCCAAGGTGAGCGGTACGGGTGTTGAGTCCCGACGGGAGCGGGGAACCATCGTCCAGGTGACGACGCTCCGCGCGCTCAGCCCGCAGTAGGGCGATCTCAGCACGAGCCCTACTCAGCTCGTCTAATGCATGGTCCAGCTCCGTGTTTAGCATGGCGGCTAGGTTGACTGTGCTGCTCAACCTAGGATTGTCCTCACCAACAGGTGAGACAATCACGCCTCCTGTGCTGCCAGATGGACGGCGGGGGGTAATACTTCAGGTCGAGACCGTCAGCTACCCCACCAAGAATCGAGCAGTAGTGCGAAAGCGCACGCCGTGCGGCATCTTGCATGGCCGCCTCAGCTGAGTCCCGCTCAGAGATGGAATAGTGCTCCGAGTAGACCTCAGCACCCCAGAGACTGTTCTCCGGACGGCGCACCAAGCAGGTCGCCTCCCAGCGGTCCGGGTAGACCCCGCGACTATGCTGGAAGACCACACAACGATATTCGATGGACCAAGTACGGCCGGTGTCGGCGTTCCGAGACCGGGGGGTCCCCGAGCCGACGAGTGAGTGTGCCGCGTGCCCCAAGCCCAGATGGGTCGAGCGCGTGGGCGAGCGCGAAGGGGGGAGAGAGCGAGGCGGCCGGAGCCGGGTCGTGAGGGAGTCGGAGAAACCCGCGGCCTTCGTGTTCGTCCCGCGCCCAGGTCGGGTGCGCTTGCAGTAGGGGGTTACAAGCGTCCGCGCGGGTGAGGGGAGCGAGCGGCCCCGAGAGAGCGCCTGCCCCTGCCCTTCGTCCCCGCGAGGCCAACCTTCTCTAAGAAGGCCCCTGGTCCTTCCTTTTATAGGCGTAAGGAGAGGAACCAGGTGTACAAATGGGGGTGTAGCAAGGTGCTACGTGTCTAGCGGGGGAGAGCTAGTACCCTAAGTACATGCCAAGGTGGCAGCCGGAGAGATCTTGGCACCCGGCTAGTGTGGCGTCGTGGCTGTCGGAGAAGCAATGGAGCTTGGCGGAGGGACAGCTGTCGGAGTGGTTGGGCCCTTGCTGACGTCCCCCTGCTTTCGTAAGAGAGCTGAGAGCCGCCGTCGTCATGGGTCCAGCGGGGTGCCATCAATTGCCTATCTGGCGGGGCTAGCCAGATGGGACGTCGGTCCTGTTCCCTGCGGCCCGAGTCGGCTCGGGGTAGGGTGATGATGGCGCTTCCTGTCGACGTGGCGGACTTGTGCCCTAGGTCGGGCGACGTGGGGGCTCCTCCGAGGCCGAGGTCGAGTCTGTTCTGCATGGCCGAGGCCGAACCTGAGCTCCCGGGTCAGGCGAGGCGGAGGTCGTTCGGCAGAGGTCGGGGTAGAGTCCGAGCCCTGGGTTGGGCGAAGCGGAGTTCGTCGTCTTCCGGGGCCTTAGCCCGAGTCCGAGCCCTGGGTCGGGCGGAGCAGAGTTCGCCGTCTTCCGGGGGCCTTAGCCCGAGTCCGAGCCCTGGGTCGGGCGGAGCGGAGTTCGCCGTCTTCCGGGGCCTTAGCTCGAGTCCGAGCCCTGGGTCGGGCGGAGTGGAGTTCGCCGTCTTCCGGGGCCTTAGCCCGAGTCCGAGCCCTGGGTCGGGCGGAGCGGAGTTCGCCGTCTTCCGGGGCCTTAGCCCGAGTCTGAGCCCTGGGTCGGGCGGAGCGGAGTTCGCCGTCTTCCGGGGCCTTAGCCCGAGTCCGAGCCCTGGGTCGGGCGGTGCTTCCTCTGGCGCTTTTGGCCAAGCCTGGCTGCCTGTCAGTCTTACCTTTTGCGTTAAAGGCCCCAGTGACTTGGTCGGTCGGCGTGGTGATTTAGTCAGGGTTACTTCTTATCGAAGGCAAGGCCTCGGGCGAGCCGGAGATGCGTCTGCCATGAAAGAGGAGGCCTCGGGCGAGACGGAACCATCTCAGGGTTGGCTGCCCTCGCCCGAGGCTAGGCTCGGGCGTGGCGTGGTCGAGTCGCTCGTATGGACTGACCCCTGACTTAATCAAACCCATCAGGCCTCTGCAGCTTTATGCTGATGGGGGTTACCAGCTGAGAATTAGGCGTCTTGAGGGTACCCCTAATTATGGTCCCCGACAGTAGCCCCCGAGCCTCGAAGGGAGTGTTAAACACTCGCTTGGAGGCTTTCGTCGCACTTTTTTGCAAGGGGACCAGCCTTTCTCGGTTGTACTTTGTTCCGGTGGGTGCGCGCGAGCGCACCCGCCGGGTGTAGCCCCCGAGGCCTCGGAGGAGTGGTTTCACTCCTTCGAGGTCTTAATGCCTTGCGTAATGCTTCGGCTGGTCTGACGGTTCCCTCATGCGAACAGGCCGTAGCCCAGGTGCACTGTCGGGGCCCAAGTTCTCGGGCTGGTATGTTGACGCTGTCAACGGTTCGGCCGGAGCCGGGTTTGCGAGAGCAGCCCCCGAGCCTCCGCACAGAGCAAGAGGACGATCAGGGACAGACTCGGCTTTTTTACATACGCCCCTACGTCGCCTTTTCCGCAAGGAGGAGGGGGGGAGAGCGCCATGTTACCCTCGATGGGTACCGAACATGGTGTCTCCGGTGAGCTGCAATCGGGTAATCCGAAGTGGACGTCCGTGCCCCGTTCGTTGGGGTCGGCTAGGGGCCCGGAGGCACGCCCAAAAGTACCTGCGGGTGATCTGCCGGACCCGGTCCCCTGGCGACGGGGTCCGAGGGCTCGTTGCCTCCCTCCGATGGGATTCCGTTACAGAGTCGTTCCCGCTGGTCTCGGAAATGTCCTAGGGTACCTCGGGAGCGCAGCCCGAGCCTTGGTTATGTATCGAACGTACCCCTGGTCATCCCTCGCTTGGTGTCTGAGGCGACTGTGAACCCTTCGGGGGGGCCAGCCTTCGAACCCCTGATCAGTAATGGGCGCGGAGCCCGAGTAGCCTGAGGCGGTCGTGGAACCTTTCGGGGGGCCGACCTTCGAACCCCTGACCAGTAGTGGGTGTCGGGCCCACGCGATCTGAGGCGGCTGTTGAACCCTTCGGGGGCCAGCCTTCGAACCCCTGATCAGTAAGGAGGCTCGGAGCCTAGTTCCTTCACGGGGAAGGATCCCTTTGGGGGTATCCCCTTTCCTGGTCCCTGTTGCAAGAGATAGAGAAAGAGGAAAAAGGGAAAAAGGATGCGAAATTGAACGTCGTGGCGTACCTTTTTTGGTGTGGTCGTTTTGGCGAAGGCGAAACGTCGCCAGCTGCTCCCGCCAGTAGCGCTGCCCGTCGAGCCACGGAGTTAATGCGCCGGGGTGAGTAGTTGGCGAGGCTGCCGTTGCGCATGCGCGAGCCGTTCGAGGAACGGGTCACGGGCGTGTCGTCTTCACACCGTGAGAGAGGGGGTTCTCTTGCTGCCTCCGGATGGGACGTGAGCTCGGCTGATGGCGTGACCGCTGTTCTTGCGCGCCTGCCACTGTCATTACTGCCGGCCCACTTTTGACCGCGTTTGACCGCTGCGTCAGGCTGGCGCAGCTGGGCCGCGTGCTGGGCCGCCTCGGGCCGCGGTATTGGTTCCGCAACCGAGGAGGTGCGGTGGTGGCGTAAGTGGCATAGTGGCTTACATGCAGCATTCGGCGCGCCGGTTGCGCGACGCGTGGGCTTGAGCCTCCGCGCTGGCCTGTCAGGAGTCGGAGAGGCGCGTCCACTTGGCGCGGTTGCATGCCGCCCGCATGGCTGCCCACCCCCTTCGCCCGTTGGTCTGGGCAAAAGTGGAGGGTCACTTGTAACTGCTGGGTGGTTGCGCGCGCGCCGCGCGCGGCGGTTCGGCTTCTTCTGCTCGGAGCCGGTCTGCATGACAGGTGGGTCCCAGCCCCCGCGCCGCAGGGGAGGGCTTTGGAGGCGTGTTGGAGAAGACTCAGCCCGTGACGGTTGGGGGCGCAAGCACGGAGAGTTGCCTTTAAAAGGAGGGCGACCCCTTTCGTAAGGCGACCATGTCTTCTTCCTCCCTTATGCATCGTGTCTTTCCGCCTTTCAAGCCCCCGGATGGGGGAACCGCCGTCCCCGTGCCTCATCGTCGGGGGACACCACTCCGTGGGAGCAGGTACCTTTCAGCCATCGTTCGGCTTCAAGGATTTTCATCATGCAGCCCGGCTGCACCCCTCCACCGGCGGTCACCCAAGAGGGTGACTTCCGGCTTGATGGTGGGGGAAAGCGAGCCGGGCTGCGGCCTCTGCCCCTCCCTCAGCCTCAAGGATTTTCATCACCAGGCCAAGAGGGAGGACGAGGCGAGTCAGGGGGCTGCCTCCGCGTGGGTCGGTTGCCCTCTTCTTCCCCGTTCGTCTGGGGGAGAACGGCATCCTCCAGCTTCACGGAGACTTCCTCCAGCCATGCCGGGAGAGGCGGGTCGTCGTCGCACAGCCGGGGCGCCATGCCGCGTCCTCCGTCCGGACGACGATTGCGCTGCGCACCGCGAGGGCAGTGCCCACGCCCTGGACGGCCCCGGCATGGGCGAAGACCTGCCGGCGCGTTCCGATTGCCAACTCCGTCAGTAGCCCTGGGTCTCCGTCTCCTGGCCTGAATGGCTGGCTCTCGTCCTCGGGGGGTGAGAGTTTTTTCCGCCGCCCGCGGGCCCGCCCCTATCGAGTGGGGTTGTTCGTACCTGCGGGGGGGGGGGGAACCGGAGTTCCATTTGTGATGGCACTTCGAGTGCCGGGTTTTTTGTTCATTTTGGCTTTCGGGGCCTGAACATGTATGTAACTACGGCACGGAGCAGTGTTTTTTCCTCATTTCCAAGCACCAAGACTCGCCTGCTGATTGTCTGAACCGCTTCACTAAGCATGAGTCGCCCCGTGTCAAGGTGACGAGTGAGGTATCCGTATCCCGGAGGCGTAGGAGTTCCTCGGCTCGGTCGGCCCTGTTGTCCGAGGCTCCTCTAGCTTAGTTAAAGAGACCCCTCGGCCGCTCTTCGACGAGCCGAGGCCGGGGTAGCGATATCAGCATGGGCAGAGGCAGAGTTGGCTTGGAAATGAAACCTGGTTGGCCGGAGCCTAGCCGGGTTGTCCGTTGGCAGGATCGACACCGGAGTTGGTCAGCTGAGGCTTCGGACCGGGCTCGTGCCCTCGGAAGGTGGTTGGCCAAGGCCCTGGAGGTGGCTGGCCGAGCCGCCTGCTCGGGCCGGATTCCCGGAGAAGTCCCTGACAACGACCGCCTGGGCGTGGTGATGACGCCGTCCTTTGGAGCGGAGGCCCTCGGATCGCGTCGCCGTCCGAGGCTAGTTCGGGCCTTGCCGAAGGTGCTGTCGATGTCGAGGGTGTCACCGCCCCCTTCCAGCGCCAAGACCTGAGCCTGCAGGATCAGCTTGTCTTGTAGCGTGTGTTTTGTGCGGCCGCTGAGGCCAGAACACACACCCTTGCTGTGTTGTAAAGCTGCGTCCCTTTTCCTCTCATTCCAAGCATCTGGACTTTTTGTCGGTAACAGGGACGTTTGTGCGAGCGAAAGTTGCTTCTCGCGGAAGGTGAGGAGTGAGGTATCCGTATCCCGGAGGCGTGGGAATCCCTCGGCTCGGTCGGCCTTGCCGCTTACGCGCACTTTTTACCCGTCCATGAGGCCCTATCACTGACTTAGTCGAGAAAACTCAAAGAATCGCTTTGACAGAAGAGCTTCCGAACGTAGAGACTTGTTCGATCCGTGGAGTCACCTTATCCGAACGCGAGTTACTTATCGCAGAAGGTGATGAGTGAGGTATCCGTATCCCGGAGGCGTAGGAGTCCCTCGGCTCGGTCAGCCTTGGCTGCTTACGTGTACCCTGTCGTTTCCATGACCCACTTTTCGAAGTAGTCAAAAAGCACGAAAGATATTCTGATAAAAGAGATTTTTTGTTCGAGGAAAATTTTGACGCAGAGGGGGTTTCCCCCTTTTAGCCCCCGAGGGAGGGTCGGGCTTTGCCGAGGCGAGGCCGACCCTTCCTTGTTGACTAAACTTTGCGTGGGTGCGAGGTATATAAACAATTTTGGAAACATCTCAAGGGTAGAAGCGACGTAGCTGTTGGATGTTCCAAGCGTTGCCGTAGACCTCGCCTTGACTGTTGGCTAGCTTGTACGTTCCGGGCTTCAGAACTTTGGCGATGACGAACGGCCCCTCCTAGGGGGGCGTGAGCTTGTGCCTCCCTCGGGTGTCTTGCCGCAGCCGAAGCACCAGATCGCCCACCTGGAGGTCTCGGGGTCGGACCCCTCGGGCGTGGTAGCGTCGCAGGGACTGCTGATACCGCGCCGAGTGTAGTAAGGCCCTGTCCCGAGCCTCATCCAGCTGGTCCAGCGAGTCTTCTCGGCTAGCTTGGTTGCTTTCTTCGTTGTAGGCCCTCGTCCTCGGGGAGCCGTATTCCAGGTCAGTGGGCAGGACAGCCTCGGCCCGTAGACCAGGAAGAACGGCGTGAAACCTGTGGCTCGGCTTGGCGTCGTCCTCAGGCTCCAGACCACCGAGGGGAGTTCCTTCATCCATCGCTTGCCGAACTTGTTGAGATCATTGTAAATCCGAGGCTTGAGCCCTTGTAGAATCATGCCATTAGCACGTTCTACTTGCCCATTCGACATGGGTGAGCTACGGCGGCCCAGTCTACCCGGATGTTGTGATCCTCGCAAAAATCCAAGAATTTTTTGCCGGTGAACTGGGTGCCGTTGTCGGTGATGATGGAGTTCGGGACCCCGAAGCGATGGATGATGTTGGTGAAGAACGCCACCGCCTGCTCGGATCTGATGCTGTTCAGGGGTCGGACCTCGATCCACTTGGAGAATTTGTCGACGGCGACCAGCAGGTGCGTGTAGCCCCCGGGCGCCTTCTGCAGAGGGCCGACGAGGTCCAGACCCCACACAGCGAAGGGCCAGGTGATGGGTATCGTCTGCAGAGCCTGAGCGGGCAGGTGGGTCTGCTTCGCATAGAATTGGCACCCTTCGCAGGCGCGGACAATTCTAGTGGCGTCAGCCACCGCCGTCGGCCAGTAGAAGCCTTGGCGGAAAGCGTTCCCGACGAGGGTTCGAGGTGCTGCATGATGGCCGCAAGCCCCCGAGTGTATTTCCTGCAGGAGTTCCTGACCCTCGGCGATGGAGATGCATCACTGGAGGATGCCCGAGGGGCTACGGTGGTAGAGCTCCTTCTCATCGCCCAGCAAGACGAACGACTTGGCGCGTCGCGCTACCCGCCGAGCCTCAGCTTGGCCGAGGGCAGCTCTCCTTGGCGGAGACATTGCAGGTATGGGGTCCGCCAATCCTGCTCTGGCATGACCCCGCTCTGCTCCCCCTCGATGTGCAGTGCTTCGCCCTCGGGGGCCGAGGGTTCCTCGGGTTGAACCGAGGATAGCTCGGGCTGGGTCGAGGTCGCCTCGGACGGGGCCGAGGGCACCTCGGGCTCGGGCGTGTCGCCTATCTTGACGGAGGGTTGGTGCAGATCCCGGGAGAAGACGTCCGGGGGAACCGTCGTTCGCCCGAGGCTATCTTCGCCAGCTCGTCCGTTGTCTCGTTGTAGCGCCGGGCGATGTGGTTAAGCTCGAGCCCGGAGAACTTGTCTTCCAGGCGTCGAACCTCATCACAGTAGGCCTCCATCTTCGGGTCGCGGCAGTGGGAGTTCTTCATGACTTGGTCGATGACGAGCTGCGAGTCGCCGCGCGCATCGAGGCGTCGGACCCCTAGCTCGATGGCGATTCGCAATCCGTTGATCAGAGCCTCGTATTCAGCCACATTGTTGGACGCCAGGAAATGGAGGCGGAGCACGTAGCGCAGGTGTTTCCCGAGGGGCGAGACGAAGAGCAGGCCCGCGCCGGCTCCCGTCTTCATCAGCGACCCGTCGAAAAACATGGTCCAGAGCTCCGGTTGGATCGGAGCCGTCGGCAACTGGGTGTCGACCCATTCGGCTACGAAGTCCGCCAGTACCTGGGACTTGATGGCCTTCCGAGGGGCGAACGAGATTGCCTCGCCCATGATTTCCACCGCCCACTTCGCGATCCGTCCCGAGGCTTCCCGGCACTGGATGATCTCCCCCAGGGGGAAGGATGACACCACAGTCACCGGATGAGACTCGAAGTAATGTCGCAGCTTTCGCCTCGTCAGGATCACTGCATACAGCAGCTTCTGGACTTGTGGGTAGCGGATCTTGGTCTCAGACAGCACTTCGCTGATGAAGTAAACTGGCCTCTGAATGGGCAAAGCATGCCCCTCTTCCTGCCTTTCGACCACGATCGCGGCGCTGACCACCTGGGTGGTTGCGGCGACGTAGACCAAGAGGGTTTCTCCATCAGCTGGGGGTACCAAGACGGGCGCCTGGATGAGGAGCGCCTTCAGGTTCCCGAGGGCTTCCTCGGCCTTGGAGTCCAAGTGAAGCACTCGGCCTTCCTTAAGAGACGGTACAGGGGCAGGCCTCTTTCGCCGAGGCGTGAAATGAAACAGCTCAAGGCCGCGAGGCATCCCATGACCCTCTGTACGCCTTTTAAGTCCTTGATGGGCCCCATGTTTGTGATGGCTGCGATCTTCTCTGGGTTGGCTTCGATGCCCCGCTCGGAGACGATGAATCCCAAAAGCATGCCTCGGGGCACCCCGAAGACGCACTTCTCGGGATTGAGCTTGACGCCCTTCGCCTTGAGACACCGGAATGTCAGCTCAAGGTCGGAGAGAAGGTCGGAGGCTTTCCTCGTCTTGACTACGATGTCATCGACGTAGGCCTCGACCGTGCGACCGATGTGTTCGCCGAACACATGGTTCATGCACCGCTGGTACGTTGCACCCGCGTTCCTCAGACCGAAAGGCATTGTGACATAGCAGTACATGCCGAAGGGCGTGATGAAAGAAGTCGCGAGCTGGTCGGACTCTTTCATCTTGATTTGATGATACCCTGGTAGGCATCGAGGAAAGACAGGGTTTCGCACCCTGCAGTGGAGTCCACGATTTGATCGATGCGAGGTAGAGGGTAGGGACTTTCGGACATGCTTTGTTGAGACCAGTGTAGTCTACACACATCCGCCATTTCCCCCTTTCTTCCTCACAAGTACAGGGTTGGCAAGCCATTCAGGATGGAATACCTCTTTGATGAACCCTGCTGCCATCAGCTTGTGGATCTCCTCGCCTATCACCCTGCGCCTTTCCTCGAATCGGCGCAGAGGCTGTCCGACCGGTCGGCTCCGGCCCGAATATCCAGCGAGTGCTCGGCGACATCCCTCGGTATGCCGGGCATGTCCGAGGGACTCCACGCAAAGACGTCGGCGTTTGCGCGGAGAAAGTCGACGAGCACTGCTTCCTATTTGGGGTCGAGCCCGGATCCGATCCGAATCTGCTTGGAGTGTCGCCACTGGGGTCGAGAGGGACGGCCTTAACCGTCTCCGCTGGCTCGAAGTTGCCGGCATGTCGCTTCACGTCCGCACCTCTCGGGAGAGGCTTTCCAGGTCGGCAATGAGGGCCTCGGACTCGGCGAGGGCCTCGGCGTACTCACGCACTCCACATCGCATTCGAATGCGTGTTTGTACGTGGGGCCGACGGTGATGACCCCGTTGGGGCCCGGCATCTTGAGCTTCAGGTAGGTGTAGTTGGGGATGGCCATGAACTTCGCGTAGCATGGCCTTCCCAACACTGCGTGGTAGGTCCCTCGGAACCCGACCACCTCGAACGTCAAAGTCTCCCTTCGGAAGTTGGAGGGTGTTCCAATGCAGACAGGAAGGTCGAGCCGTCCGAGGGGCTGACGCGCTTCCCGGGAATGATCCCGTGGAAGGGCGCAGCGCCTACTCGGACGGATGATAGATCGACGCGCAGGAGCCTGAGGGTCTCAGCGTAGATGATGTTGAGGCAGCTGCCCCATCCATCAGGACCTTGGTGAGCCTGACGTCACCGATGACGGGATCGACGACGAGCGGGTACTTCCCTGGGCTCGGCACGTGGTCGGGGTGTCATCCTGGTCGAAGGTGATGGGCTTGTCGGACCAGTCTAGGTAGACTGGCGCCACCACCTTCACCGAGCAGACCTCCCGACGCTCCTGCTTACGATGCCGAGCCAGGCATTTGCCGCATGCCCTCCGTAGATCATGAAGCAGTCGTGGACCTCGGGGAACTCCCCTGCTTGGTGATCTTCCTTTTTGCCGTCGTCGCGGGCCCTGTCGCCCTCTGCGGGCGGCCCGGCCCGTGGAAGTGGCGCCGAGCATGACGCACTCCTCGAGGGTGTGCTTGACGGGCCCCTGATGGTAGGGGCACGTCTCCTTGATGCCTTGTCGAAGAGTTGGCGCCTCCGGGGGGCTTCCGAGGGTTCTTGTACTCGGCGGCGGCGACAAGGTCCGTGCTGGCGGCGTCGCGTTTCGCTTGCGACTTCCTCCTGCCCTTCTTCTTGGCGCCGAGTGGAGTAGACGCCTCGGGGGCATCTTCCGACGGGCGGCCCTGGGGCTGCTTGTCCTTTCGGAAGATGGCCTCGACCGCCTCCTGACCAGAGGCGAACTTGGTGGCGATGTCCATCAGCTCGCTTGCCCTGGTGGGGTCTTGCGACCCAACTTGCTCACCAGGTCACGGCAGGTGGTGCCGGCAAGGAACGCGCCGATGACATCGGAGTCGGTGATGTTGGGCAGCTCGGTGCGCTGCTTCGAGAATCGCCGGATGTAGTCCCGAAGAGACTCTCCCGGCCGCTGCCGACAGCTTCGGAGGTCCCAGGAATTCCCGGGGCGCACGTACGTGCCCTGGAAGTTGCCGGCGAAAGCCTGGACCAGATCCTCCCAGTTGGAAATCTGCCCCGGAGGTAGGTGCTCCAACCAAGCGCGAGCGGTATCGGAGAGGAACGGGGGAGGTTGCGGATGATGAGGTTGTCGTCGTCCGTCCCACCCAGTTGACAGGCCAAGCGGTAGTCCGCAAGCCACAATTCCGGTCTCGTTTCCCCCGAGTACTTCGTGATAGTAGTCGGGGGCCGGAATCGGGGCGGAAACGGCGCCCGCCGAATGGCTCGGCTGAAGACCTGCGGACCGGGTGGTTCGGGCGAGGGACTCCGATCCTCCCCGCTGTCGTAGCGTCCCCCACGCCTGGGGTGATAACCTCGGCGCACCCTTTCGTCGAGGCGGGCCCGACGGTCGTGATGAGGGTGCTCGTCGCCGAGGTGGGCCCGGGGCCGCAGGCGCGGTGTTGCGCGTGCGCCCGGTGTAGACCGAGGCTTCTCGCGTGAGTCGGGAAGTCGCGGCACGAGGTTCCGAGGGGTACCCCTGCCTTCAGGAGGCGAGCTCTCGGCCCGCCGGGCCGCAGCGCCTTCCAGGAGATGCTTGAGCTCTCCCTGGATTCGCCGACCCTCGGTGGTTGATGACTCCGGCATCGCGCGGAGGAGCATTGCTGCGGTGGCCAGGTCCTGACCGGTTCCGCCGGATGCGGGTGGCGGTCTGTCCCTGGCATCGTTGGCGATGCGGTGCTGGAGACCTTGGGGCAGGTGACGTATTTCTCCGGCCGGGGGCTGGCTCACCCATACTTGCCCGACGTTCCGGCGGATTGCCTCGAGCGCTCCTGCTCCCTCATCGAGCCCGGCCTGCGCCCCGCGGACTTGCTCGAGCTGTGGGTCGTGACCCCCCGCCGGAAGGGGACACAGCTAGCTCCCGCGGGATGTCGGCGCGAGGCGCTGGCCTGGGGGGATCACCATCCTCCGGCATGCCGACACAGCTGCCTCCGGAGGGATCCCCTAGCTCGACGTGGAAACATTCGCGGCTCGGGCCGCAGTCCTTGTCGTCAAGGCTGCGGCTGCCGTCGGAACAGTCGGAAAGGCAGTAGTCGCATGCGGTCATGAAGTCCCGCATGGCACTGGGGTTGCCAGATCCAGAGAAATCCCAGCAGATGCTGGGGTCGTCATCTTCCTCGGACCCAGAGGTCCGTAGGTCGAGACACCCGTCAATCGGTCCCAAGGCGACCGCACACGAACCCCAGAGAGGTTGCACTCGCCTCAACGTGAGCGCCCGCCAAAGCGAGGTCGCCAGGCGGGTTGAGGCCGAGTCGAAATGACGAAGGATGGGAATCAGCTCGTACCTTTTGGTCGACGAGGAGCGACGAAGTCACATCGGGGCTGATCGCGCCGTCGTCCTGGGTGCGAGGGCGACGTCCTGCAGGCCCTCCGTGAGCGCGCTGGCGTCGTCCACTTGCTCGGGATCGGCGTGTCGCGGGGGGACGGCGCTCGCCTTCGCCTCAAACGCGTGGGTGATGCCCGACGCGTCCTCCGTTGGGGCGCTGGGATGTCGATTTGCTCGACAGTCGACTGAGCGCAGCCTCCCGCTCGGCCTTGGTTGCCCCACCTCCTCCTCCGATGGCGGGGAGAGGATGAGGTGAGCTCGAAAGTTGTCCTTCCCCCACGCGGGAAAGACGTCGTCGATTCCGCCGCCGGCGGGCGGGCTGTCCGCCACCATTGTCGCTGTCGCGCGGCGGTGGAAGGAGTATCATGTCGTAGTTGCCGTTGAAAGACATGAACTCGAGACTCCCGAAACGGAGCACCGTCCCGGGTTGAAGAGGTCGTTGGAGACTGCCCATCTGGAGCTTGACGGGAAACTACTCGTCAACACGCAGCAGGCCCCTACCTGGCGCGCCAACTGTCGGCGTTCCGAGACCGGGGGGGTCCCCGAGCCGACGAGTGAGTGTGCCGCGTGCCCCAGCCCAGATGGGTCGCGCGCGTGGGCGAGCGCGAAGGGGGGAGAGAGCGAGGCGGCCGGAGCCGGGTCGTGAGGGAGTCGGAGAAACCCGCGGCCTTCGTGTTCGTCCCGCGCCCAGGTCGGGTGCGCTTGCAGTAGGGGTTACAAGCATCCGCGCGGGTGAGGGGAGCGAGCGGCCCCCGAGAGAGCGCCTGCCCCTGCCCTTCGTCCCCGCGAGGCCAACCTTCTCTAAGAAGGCCCTGGTCCTTCCTTTTATAGGCGTAAGGAGAGGATCCAGGTGTACAAATGGGGTGTAGCAAGGTGCTACGTGTCTAGCGGGGGAGAGCTAGTACCCTAAGTACATGCCAAGGTGGCAGCCGGAGAGATCTTGGCACCCGCTAGTGTGGCGTTGTGGCTGTCGGAGAAGCAATGGAGCTTGGCGGAGGGACAACTGTCGGAGTGGTTGGGCCCTTGCTGACGTCCCCCTGCTTTCGTAAGAGAGCTGAGAGCCGCCGTCGTCATGGGTCCAGCGGGGTGCCATCATTGCCTATCTGGCGGGGCTAGCCAGATGGGATGTCGGTCCTATTCCCTGCGGCCCGAGTCGGCTCGGGGTAGGGTGATGATGGCGCTTCCTGTCGACGTGGCGGACTTGTGCCCTAGGTCGGCGACGTGGGGGCTCCTCCGAGGCCGAGGTCGAGTCTGTTCTGGATGGCCGAGGCCGAACCTGAGCTCCCGGGTCGGGAGCGGCGGAGGTCGTTCGGCAGAGGTCGGGGTAGAGTCCGAGCCCTGGTTGGGCGAAGCGAGTTCGTCGTCTTCTAGGGCCTTAGCCCGAGTCCGAGCCCTGGGTCGGGCGGAGCAGAGTTCGCCGTCTTCCAGGGCCTTAGCCCGAGTCTGAGCCCTGGGTCGGGCGGAGCGGAGTTCGCCGTCTTCTGGGGCCTTAGCCCGAGTCCGAGCCCTGGGTCGGGCGGAGCGGAGTTCGCCGTCTTCCGGGGCCTTAGCCCGAGTCCGAGCCCTGGGTCGGGCGGAGCGGAGTTCGCCGTCTTCCGGGGCCTTAGCCCGAGTCCGAGCCCTGGGTCGGGCGGAGCGGAGTTCGCCGTCTTCCGGGGCCTTAGCCGAGTCCGAGCCCTGGGTCGGGCGGTGCTTCCTCTGGCGCTTTTGGCCAAGCCTGGCTGCCCGTCAGTCTTACCTTTTGCGTTAAAGGCCCCAGTGACTTGGTCGGTCGGCGCGGTGATTTAGTCAGGGTTACTTCTTATCGAAGGCAAGGCCTCGGGCGAGCCGGAGATGCGTCTGCCATGAAAGAGGAGGCCTCGGGCGAGACGGAACCATCTCAGGGTCGGCTGCCCTCGCCCGAGGCTAGGCTCGGGCGTGGCGTGGTCGAGTCGCTCGTATGGACTGACCCCTGACTTAATCAAACCCATCAGGCCTCTGCAGCTTTATGCTGATGGGGGTTACCAGCTGAGAATTAGGCGTCTTGAGGGTACCCCTAATTATGGTCCCCGACAGCCGGTCAAGTGCCCGACGTAGCAGGGTGTCGAGCGCATCGTGGAAGTGACACCCGTGAGCAGCGTCACGAGTGATGGTCGAGCAGCCCATCCTTCTGGCTCCTGGTCAGCAGGGAAGTCGGTGTCGTGGCTCGAGCTGTTGTCGCCTCCTCCGTCGTCTGGGTCTCCTCCAGCAGCTACTCCAGAGGCTGGGGCGCCCAGTGGTCGTGTAGGGGGGCGCCTCCAGAGGAAGCACAGGGGAGCAGCTCCTCACAGACTCTATCTCCTGTTGGAGCGAGAAAGAGGAGCCCTGTTGCTCCTGTCGTCGACGCTCCTGCTCCTCATGCAGGCGGTGGTGCAGCCTCTCCAAATGGCTGGACTGTCCGGCCACGGGACGGCGAAGCGGACGCTCAGCAAGGCGGGAGGGTAAGAAGGGGATGACAGACTTCCGTGCAGTGTGTCTAAGACGAGCCATCTACAAAAGACACCGCAAGCAAAAGAGTGAGAACAGAATTAATTATGACCAGCAAGTAATGAACCATAAATAAATGAAGGATTAGAATAAAACACAAATTTCAGCAAGGTATAATATATAGTAGAACATAGTTTTGGTCAGTATGACCAATTTTTTGAAGGGATACCAAAGTCAAAGCAGGGACAGAGGTCTATAATCCTTAGAACGACCATTCTACTCTAGGTTAGCGGTCCTACAGTCACACGGCTTTGATACCACCTATGTCACACCCGTTCTAGAAGGTAAACCGAATGCGAACCATGTACGTGCCAGGATCAGCAATTCACGTACACAGCAGTTACATAACATGGACATCATCACACAGTGCTCAAATAGTATTAAAAAGGGCATAATAGTCGATTACATCATATGTCTGAGACATCCACATAGTCTTTACAATAATCAAAGTGCGAAAACGAAACGTAGTATAACTGCGGCCTTCACAGGCAGTCGACAGGGGGTTGCCGCTAACCACACCTAGAACTCGTCGTAGTCTCGAAATTCCTGGAAGTCTCCTTCCACGACTTCATCTTCTCCTGAGCAGTGGTTGCAATGCGAAAAATCTGGGGGGGTTGTGTGTAGAGCAAGGGTGAGTACACATCAACATACTCAGCAAGCGTCCTGTTTGGCTGAAGTGGACTAGCTTTGTGTGGGGGTAAGTCAAGCAGTTGCTTTTAGTTGGTCAGATTATTATTTACTAGTAGAAAGCCAGGTTTTAACATTAACCCAAGTTATTAGCCCGATGTACCCTTTCCAAACGGAAAGAATACCACTTACCAGCACCATAGTCATACCCAGAACCATCAATCTCATTGCCACCTGTAAACCAAAATGTCTCTGATCAAGTACCACAAATCACTGGAGCTCCCTTGGCCGCTCATAACCACGAGCACGGCTGATATATCAGTTTTCATACACTCTGCAGAGGTTGTGCACTTTACCCACAAGTCGTGATTCCTTTCTGCCCGGAGAGAGCTACTCCCCATTGACCACTACCTAGGTGGTCCAGCAGGGCATCACTACGTAGCCTTTACAAAGATTCCCCGAGGCTGTAGCCGCCCGTTAGGTTCCTAAATGTACCGCACTCCTCCCCAAGGGACAAATCAACCTTGGCAGCGAGTCGCATACACCGAGCCCCATTGACGGCACGACGGCTAAGCGAACTACACCCCGGTTCTCTAATTACTCAGCTAAGGGCGTCCACTCCACCCTCATGGTTGCACTGTTTTCTCGGGCGGTCATCCAAAGAACAGGTCCTTACGGAGAGGCACTCGAGAATCAGCTCGAGCCCCCTTAAAACCACAAGTATAACATCATAATAAGAGAAGGGAAAACAGCGTATCATTGATAATCTCATCATGTTCATTGATTAGGGTTGAGCAATAGCATAAAGCTAAACAATAATAATCCAACCCCAATAGGTAAACAAGGACATGGATAACAAAAGCTAGTCAAACCTTAGGCATAGATGTGTAATGCGGGAGGTGAATTAAAGAATGTATAGGACAGAGATAGGTCAAGGGAGACTTGCCTCCACCAACCGACTGCTGCTCAGGGCTTCTCCTGCGAGTTCTTCGGGCTCTTCAACCATCGTTCTCTATGCGGTTGCAAACATACATACATCCATCCATTGATTAGGAAACCAATAGTACACCATACAAGAGAACAAGTAGATTAAACATGCATAGAATATGACATGCGATATTGCATTTACCATGTTAGAAAGAAACAGGGAAAGGTCTCGCAGGGGTTAAAGCTTATGCTCGAGGCGCACTTACGGGTAGACGAATAACTAAATGTTACGTGCTCTAGTTCTACTTAGCTCCAATAATAAGGATTAGCTAAGGCAGGGCGAGCCATGCTAAGGCACTGCGCACTACGCGAGCACACGCGCAAGGCCGCACGCACATGCCACGAACTAGCCGTGCGCACGTCGGGGCCGCACGCTAGCCAAGCTCAAGGCCGCGCGCCATAGGCACGCTGGGCCGAGCTCGAGGCCGCGCCGGGGCTGTCACGACACGAGCAAGGCATGCCGGGGCAGGCGGGCACGCACGGGGCGGGGCGAAGCACGGGCGGGACGAGGCACGGGCGGCGCGGGCGGCCGGGGCCGAGGCGGGGTCGGGCGGGCGCGCATGGGGCGGGGGCGGCTGGAGCCGGAGCGGGGCAGCCAGGGCCAGGGCGGTGGGCGCGGCAGGGGCGGCCGAGCCGGGGCGGTCGGGGGGCTCGCCGGGGACGGGCGCGGCGGGGGCGGCCGAGCCGGGGCGGGCGGGGGCGACGCGAGGGCGAGGCGGGGGCGGCCGAGCCAGGGCCGAGCGAGGTCGGGACGGGGCGGCGCAGGGCGGGGCGGCGGCGGCCGAGCCGGGGCCGAGCGAGGTCGGGACGGGGCGGCGCGAGCGCGGGGCGAGGGCGGGCTCGCCGGGGCGGCCGAGCCGCTCGCCGGGAGCCGGGCGGGCGGGTCGCCGAGGCGGGGCGGGGACGGGCGTGAGGCGGCTCGCCGGGGAGCGGCGCCGGCGGGCGGGGAAGGGGGAGGGAGGGGAGGGGGCCTCACCGTGGCGAGGGAGGGCGGCGCGGTGGTGGCGGCGACGGCGCAGGCGCAGGGAGAGGGCGGCGACGGTTAGGGTAGGGGAGGGAGAGAGGGAGAGAGAATGACGGGGG